>JBAMBJ010001500.1:0-187218 GCA_037043495.1 Drosophila recens | reverse complement strand
TGTAAAAAACACCTTAATTTGAAATAATACAAAAACCGACATACTTTAGAAAGTTGTTAATTAGTGCTTGCTAAAATGACTTGAGGGACCACTGTGCGATGGCGACGTGGTGCAAATGGATGCTGACCGGATGCGCGCCATTTGTTGTGTCTGCCTTTGTCGGGATTAAGTTTTTGCGCAACTTATTACAAACTATAGACACATAACACACAGGCAACACACTGCCAACACACCACATCACACACACACACACACACATAACAGACTCATATAAATTTATAGGCACACGCACATCTGGCGCTTCATATCGTGTGTTGTGTTGCTTGGGGAATTTTCGTAAATAAATTTTTGTGCTATTTTGTTGTACAAATTACTGCAAAATATTTTGCATGAGCAGCGTACGCATAAAAGTATTTACAATAAAAACAAACAAATATTTGCGCATAATGCACACACATTCAACCATTTATGTGTGCGTGTGTGTGTGCGTGTATCTATAGCATCTATATATTATGAGCCGATTACGCATACGTCATGTGAAACTTGTTACAGAGTTTTGACAAAGTTTTGCCTGCCAGCACTGCACACTCGAGTTCATCGTTAAGTGACTATTTGAATGACTTAACGCAGTCGAGAATCAGAATCGGGCAAAGTTTCTGATGAACTGACTTTGCATAGTTTCCATATGACAAATGCCATGCCATGAATTGTAAGTGACTTAAGTTAGTTACGAGTACTTACTTGGTTGTTAGAATAGTAGAATGGCATTTCTTGTTTGTGAGATCAATCAATCTCACCTGAGCCTGAGAGCTAATGCAAAGGGGACATTATTACAAGTAACGCTTTTTCTTGTTGTTATTTTTGTTTCTGTTGTTCTTAACCCACTTCATTTATACTTAAAACACGCATAAATCCTTTAGAACCGTCGCATCATCTACAAGACACTTTTGGGCTTGGGGCTCAACCCAACTTGTTCTCTTTTTTTACTATACCCTTACAGAGGGTACTTTTATTTAATCACATAATATGTAATGCATTCAAGGAGGAGAAACTGTATCACAGGAACGATCGGTCGAACAATCTACTCTTTGTATAAATAACTATATTGTTTCTTCAGATATTTCAATCATTTTTATTTGTCTGATTCGAGCTGAAGTCGATTGATTTAATTCTCCGTCATTAAAAAGATTAGTCAAAAATTGGAAAGGGCTCTGCAAGGGGTAGGGTAGAATATTTTCGGTGTGCCACTGATAACCTTTCTTTCTTTCTTTATTTTTTTAGAAATCCTTTTGGTTTCTATGGTGCTCAGCTGTGCGTGCAATCTTTTTGTTACTTTTTCCTTGTTGTTGTTTGTTGTTTTTAATGCCTTGCACAAGTTAATAATGATTTGTTGTTGTTGTTGTGGCTGCCACTGGTCAGGTTGGTAATTAAAACTTTAAGATACTTTTTGAGTTGGGCCTGCTCTCAGTCCAAAGCCACAACCGCCGCAACGAGAGGCAACAGCAACAGTAACAACAACAGCAGCTGCAGCACTTTGAAAGGCGCTGTGATGATAGGCAAAGTTGGTCCTCCATCCCTTGGACCTTCGTCCTCCATCTTCCATTGCTTCATTTAGCTAGCGGAGCGGCGTCTCGGCTGCACATTAATCTTTATTACAAGTGTTTGTCATATACTCGTACACGACGACGCGACGCATGTGGCAAACTGGCAGAAGCGTTTGTCACTGCGCTGCCTGTTGTCCTGTCCTTGTGTCCTTCTGTCCTGCCTTTTATTTAACAATTTATTACATTTTCAAGCCTTATTTTTTTGTAAAATCATTTAATCCATTAGGCAAACAATAAACGGCTGAGTAAGCATATTATTTCACAATAAAACATAAGCAACTTTGCCTCCTCCTCCTCCTCCTCGATACCTTTCGCTACTGTCCATGACAACTGCTCAGAATGATAAAATGTTATATAATTTATTAAAATAATGCACAAAAAACAGGGACAAATGCGTATGGCACAAAAGTCCCAGCATGACTTGCCCAACTGAAATTGAATTGAATAAAAATGTAATCGAATCTGAAATCGAAATCGCAATCGCAATCACTATCGGAAGAGAATCGCAATTGCAATCGAGTTGAAAGTATAAACTCCGTTTAAATGAACGTGCAACTGTTGTCTGCCACAGCAACTGAGCCTCAGGTGCTGTGACTATCGAGACGATGTAAAACAAGGGGGAAAACAGCGAGTGAAAAAAACGTAGCATATTTTTGTGGGCAATGCATTTTATGGCGAGTCATTTGCTTGTAAATCACCAAAGGCAGACGACATTGATAAAGTTGCAGTTACATTTTAGAATGTAAATATTTGCCTGCACTTATTGCTGACTTTGTCCATGGGGCATGGAGCATAAGGGGCGCGCGGCACGGACCGCGGGAAAGGGAGGCGCGCCAAAGTAATTTTATGGCTTGTAACGCAGCATATAAATTGCATCTACACATGTGAACACATGTAAACATGTAGTTGTATCTATGAATACAAACATGAACAAATATTCTATCACACTCCCCACAGACAGACAGACAGACACTCAGTTAGAAGACGTGGGAGCTGCTGGATAAAACTTTACCACTAAATTCATGCATTGCCATTCGTTTTAACGTGTTGTTTTATTTTCTTTTTTCGTTCTTTTGATATTTTCAGCCATGTCTCACCTTGATAAATTACGTTTATGGGGCAAGCCAATACGTGTCATGGCCAGCAAACATCAGGCCGTGCAGCTGCCAAAAGAGGGACAGCCGGACGCGGGCCTTACACGTGACTACTCACAGAATCCGTTGCATCGTTTCAAGAAGCCCGGCAGCAAGAACTATCAAAACATCTACCCGCCATCGGCGACACTGCATTTAAGTAACATTCCGTAAGTATTCAATCTATCTTTTGAATAATAGTGCTCGCATCGTGTGTGTTGTTTAAAGATACGAGTATTGTCGAGTCGAATCGAATCGAGTCGACACAGCTGGAGTCTGTATTTTCATCAACGCCACGCGGGCAATTACAATTACCGTTATGAGCAGCAGCCACCACCTCTGCCACCTCCATCCACACACAGGCAGTGCAGGCGGAGCAGACGCCCCGTGTCGCTTTTGTCTGCCGAATATGACAAAGCGCCCCGCCAGGTTCTTATGTGCCGATGGCAAAGAGGATGAAGCGTGTGAAGCGGGTGAAGTCCCCGTTTGAATTTATGTGTGTACCCGTGGCTCTGGTTCTGCCTCTGCCTCTGCCTCTTCTATTGCCGATGTGGTGCTGTGGTGCTGATGGTGCGTGGTGTGCAGTGTTTATGCGATATCTATAGACGCACAGCATGCCAATTTAAATCGATAGCTGTTAATTTTGCGAATATTTTTTCTGTGTATTCAACAGCTCATCCTGCACTGAGGATGACATCAAAGAAGCCTTCACCTCCAACAACTTTGAAGTCAAAGCATTCAAGTTTTTCCCGTAAGTTCAGTTCGCCTCGGGCGCCTCGACTACTATATGGCGAGATCAGTTAGCTAATTGAATTTGCATTTACAGCAAGGACCGCAAGATGGCGCTGCTGCAGCTGTCGTCAGTGGAGGAGGCTGTGTTGGCGCTGATCAAAATGCACAATCACCAGCTGTCGGAGTCCAATCATTTGCGCGTGAGCTTCTCCAAGTCGAACATCTAGAATCCGACCCGTGGTCAGGTTCACTGAACTTGACTGAGTGCCAACAGCAGCTATCCGCCACGGCAGCAGTTCTTTTGGCAGCAACAGATACAATCTATAATTCGTAGTACAAGCGGCGTGCAGGGCAATCGCCACAACACCCACTTTAACTGACAGGCAAACCGGCAGCAGGCAACAACCCAACCAATCCCAACCCATCAAGAAACAGCAGCAACAATCGATGCAAGAGCTATAGCTAATCTATATACACACAGCAAACAAATTCTTAAATAACAAAAATATAAAATGATAACTGTTTACATTATTGAGCATAACTCTAATTGCAGAAATTCTAAAAGAAATTCAAAAACTACAATTAATTATACAATTAAATACACTTCTACTTATATAATGAATACCAATTCAAATGAGAAACACAACTAAAATCAAATAACAAAACAGATTTAAAAGAAAAGCAAAGGAAAGAGCCCACTAAACAATCAGCGACGTCGTATAATCATAAGCTTAAAGTTAAATCTTAATATATATTATATAGTCGATAAGTCTAGTAAGTTGCATTGAGAAACAAAAAGAACATGAAAAAAAAACAAACAACCAATTAGTTGTAATTTGAGTGCACTGTACTGTGTTTTGGTTTTAAAAAACAACAGCAGAGAGTCAAAGCAAAACAAAATCGACAACAAAACTTTATGTTAAAAAAAAATGAGGAAATAAGCAACATTTTATTATGTACGAGTATTTACTGTTATTATATTTTAAGTGATTGAAATTTGATTGATTGATAATCCTGGTTTTTATAAACAAACAAAACAAGAGTTGAACTTAAATGGCAAGCAAGCATTTAAGCAGTTTTTAAATGTTTTTTTATTCATTTTGTTAGTAGTACGTAATGCTAAAATTAAATCTCAATATTAGATCAACCACGTGCACACTAAATCCTAAGTGTACTCGTAATTGAAAAAGCCAAGCAAAAGGCGCTGAGAAATGTATTACATTTAATATTAACATTAAATAAAATCCAACTATTCGGGCGTGTGAAGAGATCCCATCATAAAGTTAGTACGCCTATTCGTTTAGCATTAAAACAAAACAAAAGTAAATCTTTTAAAGGCAAATAAAAAAATACAAAAAAAAAAAAAACAAACAATTTGAAAGTAAAGCGTACGTAAAACCTTCTGTGTGTGTGTATATGTAAATGTTGTTGAATTAGAAAAATATTATATATACACAAAATGAATGAAATATATACTGTATAATGGATATACATGCATATGCATACATACAAAACATACATATATATAGTAAGTATATATATATTGAACTACAACAAAAACATGAAACAGGAAATAAAACAAATTTTAAGCTACGAAAGTAAATCTCAAAAGAATCATAATTATATCTAGGCCTAAGCATACCAATATGAAAGACATATAAGTGTTTTTAGCAAAATGAAAACAAAACGATAAAAAAGAACAAAAAGGAAAAAAGCAGAAAAGAAAAAAAACTCAATGATTTTTTGATAATTTTACAAAAAGCCCACACCACACACACACACACAGACAACCATAAACACACACAGAAACAGACAGGCACAATTTACTATAGACACATCAATGTTTATATATATTTAGAAAGTGAAATAATTATTTATACTATGTTGGCGCAAAAGAACAAAAGGAAAAATAAAAACAAATATGATTAATAAAGTAATTGTAACTAAATTGTATGGATTTAGTTTTTAAGCATAAGTAGCAGTGATCGTAATTTAAAATTAACAAAATAACAGAAATGGTAAATTTTGAAAACATTAAAACGTGTACGAAAAGCAACAGTAAAATGCATTGTAAGATGTGTAAAATTTTAAATATCATACGATATTTGCAATTTATAGCCTGTCATCAGCTGCCAAGTATTTAAATGGCAAATTGGTGGTAAAATTAAAGAATGGTTATTGACGTGACGAATTTGGCCACAAACGCAGAAAGGATAAAGGAAACAAAGTTTAACCACAAACAACATTTCTCATGCAACTCAAAAGCTTAAAGTACATTTTTTTAAAAGAAAACTCTAGCGTTTCATGTATACATTCTATCCTAATCTAACTTTAACTAATTAACTTAACTTAACATATGCTCTATGTCTATGCCTATATGTCTATGTCTACTATATAGATACATACATATAAACATATATACACGTTTTGTTAGCGCATCGATACAAGGTAAACAGAGATATACATATACATATATATATATACATAGATATATAAAGATATATAAAAATATATCAAACCCACGACTGCTAGAATTTCAAATGAGAACTCTTGACAAATCAAAAATTTCATACAAGTATTTCAAAAAAAAAAAACTAACAACTTACAGCAACAACAGAAACCAAGCATAAAATAAACAAAAAAATGAATATAAATCTGTGTAAAGCTCTATTCACAATATATATTTATGTGTTTGTAAACCTTACATATAAATACATATACAAACAGTCAGACACACATAGATAAATACAAATACATACCGATTAACATGAACTGCAATTAATCCAAATGCGTAGATCAGAGAGCTGCAACGAGTAAGAAATTTTTGCTCTGATTCGAACATTGACTCGTACCCCTTGTGATTTGTTCATCTTTGTCTGCACTCGTTTCTGACTTGATACTCGTTGTGAGTCGTTGACTCGATTTGAGTCGAAAAACGCTCAAAATTCAAGACATGATTCGAATCATGATTCGAATCAATTGTTCAAAGTACGGGAGGTGGGGCGCACAAGCAGCAACCTCGTTAAAGTCTACCTAACTGTATCGATCTACCCAAATGCGCGAGCAAAAAATAAAAGGTCTACACTGAAAAAAATTATTGAGTCTCAAAATAATTATATTATAATAAGCCACTTTTTAAAAATCTTTAAGGCAACAAACCTACTTTGCTGTTTCATTCAGTGTATAAAAGGCCGCGGATCGCCGTCAGCGCGGGTCAGAGACACACACAGGCTGTTCATTTTTATGGCGGTCATAAAAAAAGGGTCAAAAATGTGCGTGTGCGCGACGTCACGACGCCGCCCAGCCACTTCAAACCCACCCTTATTTACATACATTGCAGTGTAAGCGTGAGCGCTGCAGCGCGATCTCTGATGCGAGTCAACACGCTGGGCTCGTTGTGTGATCCGTTCTCTGAGTCGTTGGCTGAGTCGCTGTGTGAGTCGTTGTTATCAGTTGGGTGAGTCGCTGTGTGAGTCGTTGTTATCTGTTGGGTGAGTCGCTGTGTGAGTCGTTGTGAGTCGTTGCGTGAGTCGCTATGTGAGTCGTTGCTTGATCCGTTCTCTGAGCCGTTGTGTCTCTTAATAATTGATTTAATTTAAAGTCAAAATAAAAAGAGTGTCGCGAAATTAATGTTATGAAAACTATTTATTTACTTTAGTACTTAAATTATTGTATAATATTAATTAATGATTTTCATATTTATATTTTTTATTTAAATTATTAAAAAGGAACTAAAGTTTCAGATAATGATATTCTAAAAATTAGAACTCTTCAAATAAAGTATACATTTTTATTTTTCTATACTTAGTTATTAACATTTTTATAAAAAGAATTTAAAAACAGCAAACTGTCAACTGCTCCTGGTCCAAGTCTATTCCTTTTTTCTGTTATAATGTTTCCAGCCAGAGAAAAGGATCTTTCAGCCGCTGCACTACGCCAGTGAAATTGTGGATATGACGGACAACTTTGATTTGATTAAGTGGTGGAAAAACAATCAAATTAAATACCTCAATTTATTTATACTGGCAATGCAAATTCATTCAATGCCAGCTAGCAGTGCAGCGGCTGAAAGATCCTTTTCTCTGGCTGGAAACATTATAACAGAAAAAAGGAATAGACTTGGACCAGGAGCAGTTGACAGTTTGCTGTTTTTAAATTCTTTTTATAAAAATGTTAATAACTAAGTATAAAAAAATAAAAATGTATACTTTATTTGAAGAGTTCTAATTTTTAGAATATCATTATCTGAAACTTTAGTTCCTTTTTAATAATTTAAATAAAAAATATAGCTATGAAAATCATTAATTAATATTATACAATAATTTAAGTACTAAAGTAAATAAATAGTTTTCATAACATTAATTTCGCGACACTCTTTTTATTTTGACTTTAAATTAAATCAATTATTAAGAGACACAACGGCTCAGAGAACGGATCAAGCAACGACTCACATAGCGACTCACGCAACGACTCACAACGACTCACACAGCGACTCACCCAACTGATAACAACGACTCACACAGCGACTCACCCAACTGATAACAACGACTCACACAGCGACTCAGCCAACGACTCAGAGAACGGATCACACAACGAGCCCAGCGTGTTGACTCGCATCAGAGATCGCGCTGCAGCGCTCACGCTTACACTGCAATGTATGTAAATAAGGGTGGGTTTGAAGTGGCTGGGCGGCGTCGTGACGTCGCGCACACGCACATTTTTGACCCTTTTTTTATGACCGCCATAAAAATGAACAGCCTGTGTGTGTCTCTGACCCGCGCTGACGGCGATCCGCGGCCTTTTATACACTGAATGAAACAGCAAAGTAGGTTTGTTGCCTTAAAGATTTTTAAAAAGTGGCTTATTATAATATAATTATTTTGAGACTCAATAATTTTTTTCAGTGTAGACCTTTTATTTTTTGCTCGCGCATTTGGGTAGATCGATACAGTTAGGTAGACTTTAACGAGGTTGCTGCTTGTGCGCCCCACCTCCCGTACTTTGAACAATTGATTCGAATCATGATTCGAATCATGTCTTGAATTTTGAGCGTTTTTCGACTCAAATCGAGTCAACGACTCACAACGAGTATCAAGTCAGAAACGGCAACCATGACTTGATTTGATTTGAGTTTTGGCAACGGCAACCGAATCAACACGACTCTACTCGTTGCAGCTCTCTGGCGTAGATAGAAGGCGGCTGTACTCTGGTATAGAGCGTTCAAAGCGTAATCAAATATTTAGCCCAACGATAATATAGATACAATTTGCGCTACAGCGTGTTTATGTTGATAATGAAGAACACACCGAATAAGCAGCATGCGAATTATTAGAACTACGAACACATACTCGTACATACATACAAATACTTATCTAACATACAATGCATGCATAATGAGTTCAAAATAGAAAAAAATGCAGCTAATTGAGAAAAACAACACACTGAAAGTATTACTTTACCATGTAGAACACACAGAGATACATTGAAGAATTTAATAATTACAAATTTATCACATAATTGATTACATTTAACGAAACCAAACGAAATGAAAAATAAAACAAAAAACAACGCCTAGACCGCGTCAGTTGGAATACAGAATGCAACTTCATAAGCATTGTACTTTCAATTTTCGCCTCTGGTGCCTGATAAGCAAACAGCAGTTGCATATACTAAAAATTATCAAAAATATATTTAATTAAATTTAATAACACATATAAAGATAATGATAAAAATACAAATAATAAAGTCTAGCAAACAGTTATAAGTTGTAAATTTTGAGCTGCAAAACGAGATTTTACCAATATGCAAATTGAAGCATAATAAATTCAAGACTAAATATGAATAACATACATACACACCCACACACACATATGTACGTACACACTTTAGTTGTGAAGCTGAAGCCCACATATTCTACATACTTACATACATATATACATAGATACATAAGTGCTATGTCAATGTACTATATGTAAGTGTAGCTATAAAACTATGCATAATTGCATTGAACAAATCAAACACTAAAATTGTGAAAATATGTAAAAGTTGTGGAAAAAAAGTATGGTGTACAATCTAAAAAAACAAAAAACGCTAGGAGAACCGTTTTTATTTAAACAAAAGAACATGCGCAACATACTTATACAAATATAACATCAACAGAAACATATCAACCACATTTGTCACATAAGTACGAGTTTTTCCTTTTAAACAGACACCATAATCCGATAGACAATTCAGTTTAGAGCAGTCAAATGCCATAGCCATCCAATCCGCAGTATTGTGGGAAAAGGAACGTAGTATCAGTGAACAATTGAGGGTTAAAACAAATATAAAGTAAAAGGGTAAAGTTTTTGAATGACATTGACAGCGTTAGAATATAAGATTCATACAGTAAAATCAGCAAATGTTAAACAAAATTGAAAGAATGGGGAATTATTTTACGCAAGAGAACCGGAAGCGGAAGCGATAGTGGTCGTATATTGTCGTCATAGACAGTGAGTCATAAGAATATAAAGCATAGAGAATTTGTTAAATATTTTGCCAACGGATAAAGACAAAATTAATTATTAGTTTTATAGTTACAGAATACTTTTTTAAGAATTTTATTTCAAAGTGCTTTTTGGTACAATATTTTATAGATTTTTGTGCTCATTATCAAGTATTTTTAGTAGCATAAATTTATGTGTGAATTTTAGCAAAAGTAAAAAGTGAAAGTTGGAAGCGAAATGGTACTGTTGATGCGTTTGCTTGTATTAAAGGTTTAACTTGTTTAATTTTGGCAATGGGCGAACGCATACAACTCGAATATAATAAAAGTAAATTTAAAAAGTAAATAAATATATATAGAAACAATCATACAAACTTATATAGCTAGCGAAATCTAAGTTTTTCTTGCTTCTTTAATATTGAATTGTTTATTAAATTTGAGTTCAGTTTTATAGAATTGAAACACACTACAAAAACAGGAAACAAACAAGCATACAAGTTATAAAACAGACAGAAGTTCCTAATTTTTAGTGAAATGATAAAACTAAAAACAGAAACTAACAAGACATTTTGCAGCCGTGAATTAAATATACAAATAATAACATAAACATAATGAAAAAAAATCGTATCTAATTCGGTTTTCAATTACCTTACATTTTTCTTCATTTTATCTACGTCGCTTTCCTTTCTTATCCTTGGTCTGTCTGAAAATTTGTGCGCGTTATTCGAAAAGTTATGGCAAAATTCAACTAGGGTCCAAGTTTTAAATATAAAAAAAATATATTAAAAAACATTTATTAACAACATCTACATCAAAATGGGCTTATGATCTGCCAATTGGTACCCAATTTCAAGTTCAAAAATCTTATCCAAATACTGGAAACCAGCAAAATGTATGCACCACTCTCTCTCTTTTTCTCTCTTGCTATTCTACAGGCACATACACACACTCATACTTACACACATCAAAGATTTTACAAATATTGCCAATAATGCTTCATTAGTATATCCTTGAGTCTAAATTGCTTATCTAACGAAAACTAATAATGAAATCACGCGAAACAATCAAAATCGAACTTGAAACATTTGTTAGAACATATTTCTTAAATTTACACGAAGATAAACACTTTTAAACATTTGTGCTCTCAAATTGTACAACTTACTCGTAAAGGTAAATCAATAAAAATAATCATTTTATGCTCGAAAAAATGAAAGTAAACAAAGTGTTTATGCAAGATTTTCCTCACCAAATTTTACTATGAATCTATTATGTGTATTGTATATAAAAAAAATAAATTAATAAGTATATTGATATATTTAAAAACAAAAAATAAAAATTGTGGTTGCAACAAAGAATGAATACAACAAAATCAAAGCGACTACAATTAAAACATAACACAAAAAAAAAGAAGAGAATGATAAGAAAAAAAAAAACAACTATAAACTAAAGTATACATTTTCGATTTTCACGTAAGTTTGATGGAACATCACAATTAAAACAAATCAAAATGTTTGAGTTAAGTGTTCGAATTCGGCTTGATAGGTAATCTAATATCAAGCACATTTTGAAGTGTGACCAAACGTGAAATATACTTAATAATTCAATATGAAGACATAAAGCATGTGGTAAAAAACTAATTAATGAATTAACAAGTAAAGATAGAATTGTGCGCAGAGGATAAAATTTCAAACAATGAAATGAGATGAATATTTGTTATGTTACAAGCATTAATTAATTATTATAATATTAATTATTATTGAGAATATTTGAGAAATAAATACAAAATAAATGATTTAAATCATTAAAAACTATACATTTTTGAATGTGTTGTACTCATTTCAATATACTTAGGCGCTGAGGAGAGCCTTGTCAGTTCTTCTCCAATTACTTATACATTTTTTACATTATTGTTAAGTTTTAAACATATTTTTATTATTAGTTTTATTATTTAATATAAAATGAAACCGTAAGAGTTGTTAAAATAAACACACAGTTCATGAAATTTTTAATTACTTGCATCGCAGCACTATCCAATTTAAACTTCAAATATAACTAATTTTAACTGTAATTAATTTTAAGATTTTAAGTTTATCAGACAAAACATGTTACATGTAATAATCTTATAATTTTAATTTTGTATTCAAAGCTATACCTTTTCCTATGTGCTTATGTTTAATTTTCACAAAAAATACATATGAATCGACATAAAAGTGAATTGATTTAATTATTATTATTATTGACTTATCTTATTGACTTTAAAAGAACAATCTTTTTACAGGATATACGAGCCCAAACCACTATTAATTCGTACGGCATGCTTTTTTACGCGTATGCAATGTTTAACATACGATATTTGCAATGATAATGCAGATTTCAGATCCAAATATATTTTTCCCTAAGAGACAATTTTATTCTCTATAAGATAGAAGAACAACTTTTTTGTAATTCCAACAACAACAATAATAACCGTAATTTATTCGAATGCTTCGTTTAACTGTTAACAAATATTTGACCACTATTAATTCGTACGGTTCAGAATATGACTTAAAAATATATAGTTTTTTATCCTCTTATTCAAAATTAATATTGGGTAACATCGCCTTTGACTTTTACTACACAACTACAACGGTTTGGCATCGATTTTATTAAATTTTGGCATTGCTCTCTTGAAATTGAATTCCATATCTCTTGCAGCTTCTTTTTCAAATCTGGAAGGGTTCTTTGAGGCTCGTTTCTCAAATTTCTCTTCATGATTCCCCAAATATTCTCAATTGGATTGAGATCTGGGCTGCTTGACGGCCAATCTAAGACCTCAATTTGTTTATATTCCAGCCAATTTCTTATTCGCTTGGCAGTGTGTGCTGCTGCTCCATCCTGCTGAAACGTAAACTCCCCACAGTCGGCCAGTTTTGGTATAGATGGCAGCAAACTCTCTTCCAAAATATTATTGTATTTTTCAGCATTGACATTGCCTTCAATAAAATGCAGCTGTCCCACTCCTTTGGCAGACATGCAACCCCACACCATGGTGCTTGCTGGATGCTTGACTGTCTTTTTAATACAGTGGTTATGGTACGCTTCGTCTTTTTTACGCATGACTCTTTTGCGGGAATCTCCGGCACACACATCAAATTTAGCTTCATCACTAAATATGATGGTGTTCCATTGTCTCTGAGTCCATGGCATCCTCTCCTGACACCATTGCAGACGCTTCTTCTTTTGACGAAGTGTAAGCAATGGTTTTTCCTTGGCCTACAAAATAATTTTATCTCTAATGAATGTAATATAACTAGTCGAAATACATACTTTATAGAAGCGATATCCAATATCTTTCATCTGGAGACGTGTCCATTCACGCTTATAAGTCTTTCCAATTTTCTCCGACCACTCAGATGCCACATTTCTTAAAGATTTGCGGCGATCAGCCTTGACAATTGTGGCCAGGGCTCTTTTATCACGAGCCGTTATTGTCGATGTTCGGCCTCTGTAATATTCAGTAAAACACGTCTGTACTCTGTAGCTGCTCGGGATAGACTGACTCTTTATTACAATCAACATGTACATATTCAACACACGTGTAGCAACGCCTACTGCACGATACTACATTACTCCTTTCTTTTTTTTTAAATGTATGCCCACTTCTCAACTGCCCAGCTTGATACCGATCCGGTATTTTTCCGAGTTCCTGTCAATCGTCTGACAGAGGCCGTTGCTTTTTATTTGTTATGTAATATCCTTTCCACTTCCCACTTCATCTCTTCTTCGACTTCATTTGCCCTTTCATTACGTTTCCTATCAGAAAATATCCTCATATTCCGAGGTAATATTCTCAGTTGTCACCATCCGTACATCCTCCTCGCGTTCTACTCTTGCCGATGTGGGGCGTCCATTTTGCCAAAGAGATTTACGTTTAAGACTCTTTCCCTCCTTCTGAAAACATTTTCTAGAAAAATGATCCCTTCGACCGCAACGATAGCACTCGTTCCCTATGGCAGGGCATTCTCCATCGGATGATTTGTGTTCTCTTCCACCACAACGCCCACATGTCCCTTCGAAACTTGTTTCGAACCGTTGTCGTGAATTGAATATTTTGCAAATTTTTTCTTCTTTTGAACCATCTGCTGTTGACACCTCATGCTTCCGGAAATATTCCTGTACTTTGAGCGCTGACTCCAGTGACTGAGCCATCCTTATAATTTTGTTCAAGTCGCCGTCTCCCCGTTCTAATACTTTGCGACGCAGTGTATCCGAGTTGCATCCACTAATTATCTGGTCACAAATATTTTCATCTGTTTGCTGTTGAAAATTGCAACGCTCGCCTTGTTCCCGCAACCTCACCAAAAACATATTAAACGGCTCTTTTTCTTTTTGCCGCATTTGACGAAATACGTGACGTTCAAATGCCTGATTTTGTTTGGGCTCAAAGAATTTGTTCAGCCGGTTTACTGCTTTTGTGTATGCATTGCTTTTAAACACATAGCCACTCGCGAAAGGACCTTGAGTCCTGTGTTCTTCTTCATCTTCGGGCAATGAAGAGAAGACTGCTTGTATTTTTGGCCCGGCGTAATGGAGCATCCAGTTCAACTTCTCCGTCCCTTTGGTGAAGTTCATGGCTTTGGCATATATGTCGTAGCCACGCAACCACTTCTTCCACTCAGATGCGCAACCGTCATCCCCAAAATCAAATGGTGCTGGTCCATCTCCGTTTCGCATTTTCTGAAAAACACAAAAGAAAATCAATCACATCCCAACATTTTTGTTTTGCAAGCCGTTTTTCAAAAACTGTTATCGAGTAAAACAGCTATGTTGCGCGATGTCTTAGATTCACATAATCTGACCGATATATGTAAAGCATTAACCTGTATAATAGGTACAACATGTTTCCGGCTGTTTTAACGATAACATGCAGTATCGACTTATCACTGCAGCAGTATCGACTTATCACTGCTTAGGTGCGCAAGCAAATTATATCTTGCGACTTTTTGCGCAAGCAACCACTTCATTGCGACTTTTCAACTTATGCGCAAAGTTAATTGCGACTTACAAATTTTCACCAACACTTTTCAACAACACTTTTCATCAACACTTTTTATCAACGCTTTTCAACTTTTTTCAACAATTTTAACATTTTTTTTTACAACACTTGCCCAACTTAGTTTATCCTCGTCGCCAATGTAATATTCAGTAAAACACGTCTGTACTCTGTAGCTGCTCGGGATAGACTGACTCTTTATTACAATCAACATGTACATATTCAACACACGTGTAGCAACGCCTACTGCACGATACTACAGCCTCTTTTGGCAGTTTTATTGTCAATATTACCATTTGACCTAAAGAATTTTATAATTCCTTGTACCGACGACTTAGACAGTTTTAATTGCTTCGCTATATTGCCAAATGTCTGTCCAGATTTATAATTTTCAATAACTAAATTTCTTATCTCAGTGCAAATGGGCTTACCACGTGCCATGGTTGTTAAACTTAGAATAATGTGAAGCAATTCTATTCTTTCGCCTTCTGCATTGTATTATTATTTACAGATTATAAGTAGATAGTGATTATGTTACACTATTTGCTTTTGTTCTGATCTTCTTCTTAGATTCTAAGCTAAACTTACGCAGCGTACGAATTAATAGTGGTCAAATATTTGTTAACAGTTAAACGAAGCATTCGAATAAATTACGGTTATTATTGTTGTTGTTGGAATTACAAAAAAAGTTGTTCTTCTATCTTATAGAGAATAAAATTGTCTCTTAGGGAAAAATATATTTGGATCTGAAATCTGCATTGTCATTGCAAATATCGTGTGTTGAACATTGCATACGCGTAAAAAAGCATGCCGTACGAATTAATAGTGGTTTGGGCTCGTAGTGGTAAGTATGACGTAGAAAATTTTGCAAATATGGAGGCAACAATGAAGTTTTTACTTCAGATGATTTCGACATTTGTATGTACAATGTACATATTACAAGCATTTAAACCTACATGCATACATATCTAGAGCTCAAGGACACAAAAAAATGAGCTGAAAGCAAGCAAATTTTAAAATTTATTCTGTTCGCCTGATATTTTTTGCAGATTTTTTAGCAGCAGGAAACTGCCGCAAGCTTACACACAAATGTACAAGCAGATAGGAATTAAAATACTAGGCATACAGAAGTGAGCAGAAAACAATTAAAATTTACTATGTTAATCTTTCAATTGAGGTAAAAAATGACCTTAAGTTTAGCAAAACTTCAATTCTTTGAGTGAAGGCTTGAGCGTTTCATCTCAGCCTCAGGTAAATTTAAATATAAATATCTAGCTTTAGTAAAAAGTTTTTTTTTTAAGAAAATCATAACATAAAGTTAAGTTTTGAACCCAATGAAATGAGAACCCGTATTTATTTAAATCCATTAATGGTTAGCAAAGACAAGAACCTTGAAGTAAATTAGCAAGCAGTCTCACCGTTGCGCACTGCTTGACAGTGATGCCAAACATTTTTTGAAAAAATAAGACAAAACGACCAAAAAAAATAGGGAAAAAAGGCTAAAAGAACTAAAAAATAAGACAGAAAATAGGCCAAATTTTGTTTATTACTTTTTTTATTTTATTTAATAGTTTAAAGGTCTCTTCAATGATTTTTTCGTCTTCATTTTCTTTGTTGGCATTGTACGTCGCCATGGTGCCTATAAGCTTAACATTTGTCAGGCAAGTTGTACGAATGACAACACCCTCTCTACTTCAGCGTTTGACCAAGGCAACGATAAAAGAGTCAGAGCGAAAGAAACCAGCTCTGAAAAAGAGTTATTGCCGACAGAGTCTCGACATTTTTTTACTTATAAGTTTCTTTGGGCATTTTCTCACAATTATGAACAAGCAAACGCGCTTTGCTCAACTTTCGATTGCAAAAAATATCGAAATCAACATACAAAAAGGGATGCCACTTTATTTTTAGATGATCAATTTGTAGGAACATAAAAGAAATTTAAAAAATCCTAACATGGTCAATTGACACTAAAAAAGGCCAGATTTTCGGATAGAAGCTGTTTGAGATTTTTCTCGGCTGAAGCAGTTAACAATCAGACAAATCTATCCGAAAAAAAGCCAATTTGGCATCACTGCTGCTTGATGAGACTGCGCCCAGTCCACTGCAGTGGACCAAAATTTCATTTATGATAGCGAAAATTATAGTTTTACGGATTTCAAACGTGAAAAATGTCCGTTTTCAGATCTGCAAGTGATAGAAATATGAGTCATCTGTCGTTCAGTTTGTGGCAGCAAAACTCTCAAATACGATAGCACGGAGAAGTATAATTTTCAGAACATTTATGATATCTTTTGCGTACATTGTACGATATTACAAAAGATACCTTACTAATATTAAAAGTAAATATGAACTGATATTTTTTTGATTATTTTACAATTAATTAATGTACAATATTTACTAAAAAATATTTAAAAAAAAAAAACTTTTAACTTCCGAGGTCGTCTCCTTCATCCACACCCAGCCTTCCGCTTTTTGTGTGCTGTGCATGCTGCCCTCCATCGCCATCTTTTGTTTTGGGGTTGTTGTACAAATATATAATAAAAAAAACCTCTTTACGAGGTAAAAGTCTAGTGACGAAAACATTTTCATGCCCCAAAATTTCTGATGTCCAATTTTGTGTCGAATAATATTCAATTTTACACATGAATTATTAAAAAAAAAATAATAAAAAGCAAAAAGGAAAGAATATAAAAAAAATGTTTTTATTTAAAGCAGGGTATCGGGTGATCGAACCCGCATTACAAAAGCGCTGTTGTGTATGGGTACATACACGCACACTAAGGCTGGGCGCACACTGCGAGCTGAAAGCGGAGCTTACAGCTGAGCTTATCAGCTCGAAAAAAAACAAACACACTGCTTGTATGAGCGTGCGCACACTGAAAGCTGAGCTTATCTATTAGTTTTGTTCTGAACTTTTCAGCTCGCGTATAAGCTCCGCTGTAAGCTCCGCTTTCAGCTCGCAGTGTGCGCCCAGCCTAAGAAGCGTGCGCATGTTCACACACTGAAACGATAACATAATGAGCGAGAGAGCGACACAGATCGTGCTCATCGTTCTGGTGCCTATCCAAGACTGGGACTATTTTTTTAAAAGAATATTTATTTTATGTAAATAACATAGCCTTCTATCAGAGTTGTTCCTAATTAACTACTTTTATAATGAATTTCTCATTTCATTGGCATTGAAAAAAGTAGTGGTGGTGAAATTTTATTTAACTAGCATTGAAAAAAGTAGTGCTAGGGAAACATTTTAATTACTTTTCATTTTCAATGCCAATTAAAATTTTTTAATTAGCATTGAGTAATACTTTGAAAAAATTATTTTAAATAAAATTAAAATTTATTATTTTGTTGGAAAAATTGAAAATAATTTGAAAAAATTTAGAAAAATGGAAACAAATTGTAGAAAAATGTGGAAAATTGTTTTTACAATAATTTTCCCGATATACGATATATTTATACGATAGTTTTATGCGATAGTTTTATACGATAGTTTTATACGAAAGTTTTATACGATAGTTTTACATATAAAATGGTACCAAATTTGTATGTACAATGGTCGGATAAAGTATTTTGACAAAGCTGGGTGCAATGTTAGATCGCTTGTAGTGATAAACTAGAAGAAGTAACGGGTCTCTGTAAATGGACAAAGTAAAGTAGACAATAAAAGCTATTAAACTGAGAAATATTTTATTAATTCCTCTATGCGTTCTTTTTCTATTAACTGAAATGCAAAGACATTGCAAAAGGTAGGCGGAAAAAAGTATTTTGACAAAAAGTTTATAAATTAAAAAAAAAATCAATTTTCGAAAAATTTTCAGAGTTAAATGATCAAATTAATAGAAAATGAATCCTTCTTTAGAATCAATTACTTTCTGAAATCGGTTTTTCACTGAATTCACCAAATTTTTGGGGATTCCTAAAAAAGTCCATTCAAAGGGATTCGATCACTGAATTTTCTTCCTCTCGAGTTTTTGTTAAGCATGGTTTTCTGTTTCGATTTACATAAGTCCAGACATTATCAATTATATGTAAATCTGGACTTTGGGGCAGCGAGCCCAACGTTCTCACTTCAACATCCTTAAAAAAATTTGGTTATAATTTTTGCCTTGTGACATGGCAAATTTAAAAAAAAAAATTAAAAATAAAATTTAATTTTCCGTTTTTATTGTTACATTTTTAAAAATTTATAATTTTTTTGAAAAAATGTTAAGTGAAACAAAATATTTTTTATGCAGTCGCTTAGGTATCTAAGCATATTTAAAGTGACAAAAAGATACAAAAAGTTTCTCGCTAAAAATCGGAAGCTCGAATTTGATTTTAGACCCATGGTTTCTTGGGCAAACCTTCTTAGAATTCGTCGCAGATTACGATTTTGACACCCGCTTGGTAGCGAACAAAATTGATCCACCCTAATATATGTACACTGATAAAAAAAGAATCTAAAATAAAGATTTTGGTCTTAGAACTAAGAACATTGGTCTAAAAAATGCGTCGAGAACATGAAAATCTTGAAGTAAGAAAACACATCTTGATTCTAAGAACATTTTAATTAAGACCAAGTTCTTATTTTTAAGACCATAAATTCTTATATTTTCAAGACCAGAAATTTTATTATAAAAATAAAACTTATTATTTTTTTAAGATTATGTGTTCTTATTTTAAGCCTAGTACCGACATGAGATAAATTTTTAGCGGCGGAAAATGCACAATATTTAGCTGTCGACGAGCGTAAAGCCAGAGTTGCCAATGCAGCACGGAAAAATAACATAAAATGGAATGGTAACTCTATGCGTCAGCAGCGGTTTATTTTAAATATGAACATGCAGAGCTGATTTGCAAAAAAGAGGAGAGAATAGGCAATGAAAAATGTATATTAATATTAATAGAAGAGAAATATGCGATGAAACGCAAGCACAGCGGGTATTTGGTGCACTTATCGCTTTTGAACTTTTCACGTGGATTCTCCCTCTAAATTAATGAAAAAATACAAATATTGGACTCTTTTCCACCTCGTTAATCAGCAGAATTTTGTCTGCTCGAAAAGATCCAATCTGCTGTTTTTTGTTAATTTCACCGCCATTTCTTTTGACTTATTGTGAGAGAGTGAGATAGATAGATACCGAAATTCTAAAGAAATATATTTTTCGCTTGGCTTGACAGCTGTTTCAAACAGTGCTGGATAACGCCCGTTCCTTATCTGGCGACTCCGTTTTTAGTTTCAGTTTAGTTGACGTGCGGACCGACAAGCGGAGATAAATGTCGTCTTTTTCTTATTCACCTTACGCCCGCGTTTTTTTTATATGGAGTTTGACCTTACGCTAGGCCTTTTTTCTGACGTCGGTACTAGGCTTTAAGACCAAAAAGTTTTGAATACTCAAGACAAAAAATCTCAAATTAAGATTAAGCATCTTAACAATTTAAGAAGCATGAAGTAAGTTTTAGTTAACTTGAGGTTTAGTATTGTCGACATGACACCAAACAACGAAAACAATACACAAAACACTTGCAGAACGCAAAGAGCATGGCTCGGTATACAGATTTTTCGAGAGATGCCGATCTCTATCATCAGTACCGTTGTGCTGACTTTACCAGCGATCCCAGCCTTATGTCATGTTTGAGAAGCCAGAACCAGTTGTGAATTATTGGTTTCAAGTAGTAAAATTTTTTTTTAGATTTTTGTTCTTATTTTGAGAGAAAAAGATCTAAGATCTAAGATTTTTATTCTTATATTAAGAACTAAACCTTTTTTAAATTAATATTCTTAGATTTAGTAGTTTGGTCTTAAAATGGTCTTATATTAAGAACAAAATATTTAAATTTAAGAATTTTATTCTTATATTAAGAATTTACGATTTTCAAGATTAATATTCTTAGTTTTAGTAATTTGGTCTTAAAATATTCTTATTTCAAGAACATAATTTTTAAGATGAATGTTCTTGATTTTAGAAAGTGGTATTTTTTTTCAGTGTAGGTCTTGATTAGCACTATTATTGATACTTAGGTTGTGATGATGAATAAAAGAGACCTTGTGTCTAAATTATTTTACTTTATTGATATTTGCGGACCGCCACGGGCGCGTCCAAATATATCTGTCGTCAATTTAAAACTAAAGTTGCACATGCGAAAACTTCATTGCATGTACATGTGTGGGAAAGAGATAAACATACTACTGAATTGAATTTCACAATGTTGCAGAGATAATGTTGCAAAACAAAATAAAGAAGAATTATCTACTGCGTAGTGAGCATGCAAAAACGAAAGACAAACTTAAGAAGAAGAAAATGAACGTTGGAATTCAAATGTGAGGGTGCGTGTGGGGGTGCGTTTGATTCCTTGATTAATACAACTTCTCCAGTTGACAGATTAGGAGATTTTGTAGTCCACTTCTGACGCTGCTGTAAAGTGGTCAAATATTCCATGTGCCACTGCTTCCAGAAGCGTTGCACCATAGCCTGAGATTGTTGCCAATAGTCCAATCTGTTTGCTGGGACTGGTTCTAGATTGCCTTCAGGAACCAGAGTGTAGGGTCGACCAATCAGGAGGTGAGCTGGTGACAAATATGACACGTCAGTGTCCGGTGTTGTATACAGTGGGCGTGAGTTAACCACTGCCTCGATTTGTGCGAGTAGCGTGTGCATTTGCTCGAATGTGAGCGTGACGTTGCCGAGTACGCGATGAAGATGCAGCTTCACAGAGCGTACTGCTGATTCCCACTTGCCACCCCAGTGTGGTGCATGTGGCGGAATGAAGTTCCACTTGATTCCTTCGTTGGCCAGCGTTTGCGAGATGATTGTGTTGTGAGTCTGCGATGCTAGTAGCTGCTCCATTTCGTTTAGTGCTCTCTTAGCACCGACGAAGTTTCGTCCATTGTCGCTATACAAGCGTGCGCATTTGCCATGGCGTGATATAAAGCGACGAAGTGCTGCCAAGAAGGTGTCTGTATTGAGATCTGTAGCTAATTCCAAATGTAGTGCTGAAGTAGCTAACAGATGAAAAGGCAAATGTAGCCCTTTTCCTTGCGGGGATGGCGTACACCTTGAGAGTGATGGGACCAGCGTAGTCGCAGCCAGTGTTTTCGAATGGGTATGCTTGTGTGACCCTGACTGCCGGAAGATCAGCCATGAATTGCTGAGCCGTATGGTGACGGTCATGCGTGATTTTCCTTATTAGGTTTCGTGCGCCTAATATCCAGTATCGTTGTCGAACGATGACAAACAGCGCTGATACACCTGGATGCAGATGTGTCCAGTGCTCGTGCTCCAGTATGAGCTTTGTGATACGATGCGTCTTCGGTAGGATGATCGGGTGCTTGGCACAAAAAGGCAGTTCCGAGTTGCTTAAGCGTTCGCCTACGCGAAGGAGACCAAGTTCGTCAATGATTGGCGCGAGTGTGCGCAGCTTTGAGTCGTTTCTGAATGGCTGCTTGTTCAGCAGCAGTTGACGTTCATGTTGGAAAACGTCTTGTGCATAGCGAAGAGCAAATGTGCGTGCTTCGCTGGTTTCATCAAATGTGAGTGCGCCTGAGATGCGCTTGCGTCGTGCAAACCGTAGTACGTAAGCCCCGATGCGTACAAATTTCGTCCAAGAGGAGACGCGGGTGACCAGCTCGTCGAGTGTTGATGATGCAGCATTGTCAGCTGCCACAGTTAGCATTGTTGTCGTCTTCATTTCTTTTTGAGCACGGTCATCTGAAATTAAAAGAGAAGATTATTTGCTTGCAGGGATGAAGCCATTGTCGTGGAGCCATTGTGGTCCTGTCCACCAGAGATCGAATGTGAGCAGATCTGCGGCCAGCATGCCTCGAGATGGGCAATCTGCTGGATTTTCCTTGGTGCTGACATGATGCCAATCATGTCTGGGTATGATGCTTAGAATCTCTGCTGTGCGATTGGCGACGAATGTTTTGAGTTTGGATGGTGTGTTGGATAACCAAGCCAAGACGATGGTTGAGTCGCACCAAGCATGTACGTTGATGCAAATGTTTTTGAGCGCAGTTTTGATCGACGCGACAAGTCGACTCAGCAGCAGCGCTCCACAGAGTTCCAGCCGAGGAAGAGATTGTTGCTTGAGTGGTGCAACACGTGTTTTAGAGGCGATGAGCGTAACCTCTACATGACCGTTAGGATGTACAATCCTGCTGTATACAACAGCTGCCTAAGCCTTGATGGATGCATCTGAGAATGCATGTAACTCCATGGTGCCTGAAGCGTATC
The DNA here is from genome assembly GCA_037043495.1 of Drosophila recens. Taxonomy (NCBI): domain Eukaryota; kingdom Metazoa; phylum Arthropoda; class Insecta; order Diptera; family Drosophilidae; genus Drosophila; species Drosophila recens. The sequence continues at coordinate 164,017 of JBAMBJ010001500.1, read as the reverse complement.
CAGCGTAGCGCTGCACCTTGAGTTCCTTCAGTGCGATGATATCGTTGCGATACTTCTGCCATTGCGTTGCTAAGTTCGTTGGGAGCGGTGTGTCCCAATCCAAATCGTGCAGCCATAACTCTTGGAATAAGATCTTGAACTGAACGACAACTGGTGCCAACAGTCCAAGCGGATCGAAGATGCGGGAAACATCAGAGAGTACTTGTCGTTTTGTACTTGCTGCCGCATTGCTTAAATTCACGTTGTAGCCCAGAGTGTCAACTGCTGGTTGCCAGTGAATTCCAAGCACCTTTACTGTTGCATCGTGTGAGGTATCGAAAACGTTTACAGATGAGTTTGTGTTCGTCTTGTCAATGAGTGTGCTGTTGGAAACCCATTTGCCTAGTTCGAGTTGTGCTTGTGACATGAGTTGTATCAATTCTTCTCGGCGCTGGAGAAGATCATCTTCTGTTTGTGCTCCTGTCAAGACATCATCCACGTAGAAGTCTTCTAACAGGATCCTTGCGGCGTGTGGATATTCGTGTTCGTAATCTCGTGCTAGCTGCTCTAGCACTCTGACCGCTAAGAACGGTGCGCAGGCTGTTCCGTATGTGACGGTGCATAGCTGAAAGTGTTTCAGCGGCTCAGATGGATGCTTTCTCCATGAGATTCTTTGGTAGTTGCGGTGGTCCTCATTGATCCAAATTTGTCGAAACATCTTGACGATGTCAGCCGTGAATACAAAGCGATGTATTCGAAAGCGCAAGCATACGTGGAACAAGTTTCGCTGAATGCTTGGCCCAATGTGTAGTGCGTCGTTTAGGGCGTGGCCGTCACGATCTTGGAAGGATCCATCGAACACTACTCTCAGTTTCTGTCCAACGACTGGATGATGTGGCATGTAGAAGGCTCTACCTTGGTGTGAATGGATCTCGTCATGTGTGAGTTCCCGCATGTGGCCTAGACTCTCGTAGTCTTGCATGAATTGAACATACCGTGATTGCAGGTCTGTATTTCTGAGTAGACGACGTTCTACTGCTTCAAATCTTGATGTTGCTCCTTGTAGAGTATTTGCAAATGTGGTGTTCTCCCTCTTGAAAGGAAGCTTGACGATGTATCTGCCCTCGGCATCTCGTGTGTGTGTGTTGCGAAAGTGTTCCTCCACCTTCAAACCCTCGGGATCAGGTGGCAGATCTATGTTGGTGTCCTCCAACTCCCAGAATCTCTGGAGTGAGGCATTGATGTCAATGGAAGAAAACAGCGTGGTTGCGGCTGATTTTCTGGCGATGGTAATAGCAGTGATTACCCATCCAAATATCGACGAAATTGCAATTACATTGCCATGGCTGTCCAGCTTCTTGTCGCCGGTGAACGCAGCCCAAACATAGTCCGTGCCTAGGAGAATGTCAATTGGTGATGTTTTGTTGAACATCGGATCTGCAAGCGGAAGTTTATTGAAGATCTCCAGTGATGATGCATCGACCCTGTCCCTTGCCAAAGGTGATGTGATTTTGCGCAGAATGTGTACTGTGGCCTCTAGCGTGTTGTCTGACACTCGTTATCGTAAGTGCAGCTTGCTAAAACCCTTTGTGGTTTCAGCCTTTACTGATGAGATTCCCGAAACAAGGATTCGGGAAGGTGAACGGGCAATGCCAAGTGCGTGAATGCACCGTTCCGATACGTAGGATAGCTCTGATCCACTGTCCAGTAGCACACGGCAAGCGGTGAACGTTCCGTGTGCGTTGCGCACGTTTACCCAAGCTGTTGGTAAAGTGCCTTTATCCCGTCCTTGCGATGAAATAAATGTTGCCGCGTGTGGCGCGGTGATGTGACGGTTTGTCACCAATGATACTTTCTGCTCCTGACTCTCTTCAGAAGCAGCCTCGATTTGTTGTGTTTGATTTGCAGATGTCTGCAAAGATGGAACTTGCGTGTGAAGCAACGTGTTGTGTCGTCCGCGACAATGTCTACAGGAATGCGCTGATCCACATTTCGCTGACGTATGACCAGGCTTGAGGCAATTGAAACACAGCAATTTGTCCTTGATGTATGAGCGTCGTTGCTCGATCGACATATTATGAAACTGCGAGCAGCCAAACAGTGCATGTTCAGCTGATCCACATTTCACACATGCGCCTTGCCCAGTGGCCACCAAATTGCGTGTTGGTTTCTTCGATTTGTCGTTGTAGTTGTTGTTGTTGCATGCAGCCGTTTCAGCAGTGGCATGCCCTTGGCTCAATTCAAATTCCTCACAGCGTGCGTCGAGGAACTGAAACAAATTATCAATTGTTGGAGACATGTTGTCCTGGCTGATCTCTGCCCACCTGCGTCTTGACTCTGGATCTAATTTAGCGAGCAGCAAATAAGCTATCCAGCAGTCACGTCCTGTTTGCCCAATTGCATCCAGTCCGCGTACGATTTCGTTAGCGCCATCTGTGACTTTGCGCAAAACGGAAACATTGCCAATCTTTGTTGTTGGCAACTCCATGAAGGCTTCTAGCAGAGAGTTTACCACATGACGTGGTCTGTTGTAACGTTCGATCAGTCGTTCCCATGCAGTGTCATATGCCGCATCTGTTATGGGCAAATGACGTATCAAACTTGCAGCTTCATTAGTCAAAAACGATTTTAAATAATAAAACTTTCGTGTCTATTCCAAATGCTGTTTGTTGTGTATTGTCGTTTCAAACAAATCCTTGAATGCTGGCCATTCTTTGTAATCGCCACCAAATGCCTTGATTTGCAACTTTGGCAACTCTATATCTCGTATTGGCGCCGCAGCGGCGGCGGCGTGCGTGTTCGAACTCGCAGCGTTTGTCGGAAAACGTGCGAAGAATTCTTGTTGTTGTTGTACTAAACGCGAAATTGCGTCATCGTGTGCAAATGCGTTTTGCTCAGCAAGCTTCGTTGTTGCTCCTGAGGCCGAGTTTTCTGCACTGTGGGCTCGCCTCATTGCAGACAATAGCGCATGAGTCTCCAAAAACTTGCGCTCATAAACTTCATTGTCGGCTGCGGGATCGATGTACCCTTCAACCGAATCATGTCGACACATGCTATCGCCAATCCGTTCAAACTCGATAAAAACGGCATTGAGCCTGACTAGCATTGTCTCCACGACGTCATTGTCACATCCAGCTGGGGGATGCTGGGCAAACTGGCGCAAGCGTGTAAGACTTGCCTTCAATCTGCCCCTGGCTTGTACCATTTCCTTAAGTTGCTCCATGGTGAACTACTTAAGCTTTGAGTAAGAAATACGACAGATCCGGCTCGAAGGACCAAAGATATGATGATGAATATAAGAGACCTTGTGTCTAAATTATTTTACTTTATTGATATTTGCGGACCGCCACGGGCGCGTCCAAATATATCTGTCGTCAATTTAAAACTAAAGTTGCACATGCGAAAACTTCATTGCATGTACATGTGTGGGAAAGAGATAAACATACTACTGAATTGAATTTCACAATGTTGCAGAGATAATGTTGCAAAACAAAATAAAGAAGAATTATCTACTGCGTAGTATGCATGCAAAAACGAAAGACAAACTTAAGAAGAAGAAAATGAACGTTGGAATTCAAATGTGAATCCGTTCCTCAACAGGTTGATTTTGGGAAATTGTTCGTTTTCAAGATAATTTAAAATAACTAAGACATTCGCACGCGATTTAGATAGAAGTGACTCTTTTGTGTAACATGAGTATTGCACTAGTGGTGGCGCATTCCGAGAGATGAACACAATGTAAGTACCTAAAAGCATGCAATATGAAATATTTTAAATTTAAAGTCGGGAGTTCTCTATACCCTCTTCCACTTGTTTTGAATTAAAATCATATTAAACAAAAATTATTTTAAAATGTTAAAGGCAACAATGCAATCCATGACTTTGCTGTCAAACATTGTAGTATAAAAGGGCTTGCCTTCTCTCAGTCGAATCACTTTTAAAAAGGCTGTCAATTATTTCACATCGCATTATTTCTTTGGTGTCTAATTTCAAATTAAAAACTTTCTTATTTTCCGCAATAAATAACTTTAACAGGTAATGGGAACAGATACCAAGAAAGCAAGAAAAATAAAAGAAATACAAGTTTATTGAGAGACGGTGTGAAATTTTGGAGCTACGATCTGGACAAAAGAAGAAACATGCAAATAATCGACAAACATTAAGAAGAAACATAAAGAGTAAATATTCGTCAAGTGATTTTGATCATTATTTTGCAGCGAGTCGGACCGTTGCCGTGGTTCAAAGTCCAAAATAAATTAGTCCCAACCGATCTTAACATTTGACAGAAGAAGAAAACATTAAGAATCTGGACGAAAACATTTATAGTACTTGGGAAGCATTAATGAAAGTTTTCGCTAGAAGTTTGTGGAGAAGAAATAACTAGTGAATCTGCAACAATTGAGCAACGCCAAAAGTGCAAAACTGATGCCGGACCGTCTATCTGAATCTGGATTGATAAAGGTACTAGTTGGCATAAATCAAGCCACTATCACGTTTAGGTGGTTGTAAGCTGGCAGCGAGTGGCAATCGCGGGGGACCAGCGCGCGATGTGGGAAGCGATGTGTGGCAGATCTGCTGCGAGTGCTCCAGCTGGCAGACGAGGACGCGGGCATGCCGTTCGGTTGCACGTTGACGTGTCAATCAGTGATCCAGTGAGTCAGTCAGGACAAAGTTTTATATACTTATATAGATAAGACTTGATGTAACAGAGCTGGGTGCTGGTGTTTTTTTTTTTTTTTTTTTTTTTTACAAGAAAAAAATCACCATTATCCAAGAAAAAAGTTCGAGTTAGGGAGACTTCGAGTTAGGGAAGTCTTTTTGTTCGGTATAGTATACGCTATTGCCACTCAATTTAGTTCGAGTTAGAGAGAATTCGAGTTAGAGAAGTTCGAGTTAGGGAAGTTCGACTGTAGTTGGACCAATTTATTAATTTTCCATACATTTAGTCGAGCTTAGCCAGGTGTACAAAAAAATTGCTAAAATACGACTCGTTTTCTTAGTATAAAATAAAAAACAGTTTTAAAATCAATGACAACAAAATTTTTAGTTTTACGCTCTTTCAACTTCCAGCTTAAAAATATTTGAAATAATATCATATTATATATTCCGTTTTCTCTTTACATACCCTCCTTTCTCCATCTATAGATTGCTCCTACCATAAATTCCACCATTAATGTTTGCTTAAATTTCCTCAATTACGATCGATAATATATATTACACCATCTTATTTCCACCGAGTACTTTGGCTTATGTATTTTTCGAATCCATTTAATCTAAAAGCTCAAATTCCCTTAAATCAAAGACATATGATCCATTCATTATCTCATTTTTATTTCCCCACCTTTGACCTATTATGACAACACCTCCTTTCGCTTAAAAATCTTATACCTTTTCCCAAAAATAGAACATAACCGTTGCGTGGAATTTCTTGGGCATCAGAGCGAGGGGCACAGCCTCTAGCAGATCGTATCCCTCCCAGTAGACAAGTAGCCAAATTTTGCCATTGAACTTGAAGGATCTATAGATCGAGACCAGTCGAAGTCCAGCTTGCCAGCCATAGAACACATTGCCATTGCCATCCAAATGCAAAACTACTTTGGGTCCATCCATTTGCTTTGAAAACCTAAACAATTGAAAAATATAACAAATAATTTAAGTTTTACGACACTGACTTACTTTCTCTATCTTAAAGATTTCACAAAAATTGTAGGAAATGAGTTCAGCTCCCGTCTGAGGTTGACTGCGAACTGATAGAATTACAGGCCCTAAGTCAGTCCCTAAGGTCAAAGTTTTCCAAGGCAATCTTGGATTGCAAATTTCAAAACACTTATTTAATTTCCGATCAAGTAGGCTTTTAAATCTTTACTCTCTGTAAAAAAAACAATTTAAATGTATAAACGCACACATGTAGCTATTAAATTAATTACCAATTCTTTAAACAGTTTCCTAATAAATTATATTAATTATTATGCAATTATTTGTTTGTACTTCCGGTTGGAAAATGAAACAAGTAAATAAAACTGCAAAAATTAGCTATCAAATAGAAGTTCTCGACTACCAAATGACCTTTTAATATAAATTAGATAAATTTAATTACAGTCGAACTTCCCTAACTCGAATCACCATTATCCAAGAAAAAAGTTCAAGTTAGGGAGACTTCGAGTTAGGGAATTTTTTTTTTACTTTTTTAAATGAAACTACAATTTTATTCATTCATAAATACATTTCAAATATAAAACTTTTCTTGTTATTTTCAACAAAAAAAATTCCAGTTAGTTCAAGACCTGTCAATATTCTCAAAAATAGGTTTTATCGTTCTTTTCAGTTCCCGATTCAAATGACATAATTAATTTTCAATTTTTAAAAAATATAATGAAAACTGTTTTCGATGAGGCACTATATTTTTCAGCCACTTTAATTTTTTTGGTTAACTTTTAAATTTCTTAACAAATAAGTTTAAGGATTTCTGAAAAAGATAATCATTTTAATACACGTGCTGGTGCCATAGTAAATTATCTTGAGCTGATGCGTTGTCAGAGAACTACATTACGAACATCTTTTCTATACCAATTTCACAAGCCTAAGTAATTGTTGATGCAATATTCCATCAAAGTATGTTAACGTACATCAATATTAAGTATAAAAACGAGCCGGTAACAAAAGCATAAAATAGAAACGAAAAAAAATTCAAACTTTTTTGGGAATTTTCCCGAAAAATTCGACTTACAGAAGTACGGGCCAATATTTTTGTTCGAGTTAGGGAGAAATTCGAGTTAGGGAAGTTCGAGTTAGGGAGACAGAATTGTATAAAATTTGCTCAGTAAACGCTATTGCCACTCGATTTTGTTCGAGTTAGAGAAACTTCGAGTTAGGGAAGTTCGAGTTAGGGAAGTTCGACTGTATGTATGTTTAGGCTTTTTTCAGCATGTACACACATATATTTAAAGATCGCATGTGTGTATGCACATATGTACATAAGCCGTGGTGAAGCCTTTACTGGCGGGGCCATTGGGCCCATTTTGTCTGCTCAATTGCTGCTTGGGCCCTCAGCTCCTCAATTCTGGCCGCTGCCGGTGGGGCCGCTGCCGGTGGAGCCGCTGCCGGTGGAGCCGCTGCTGGAGCTGGTGAAGCCGCTGGTGGAGCGGCCTCCCACCCCACACAACACCTCCTGCACACTGTGTGGCAGCGGCATAAATCGAGCCACTATCACGTTAAGGTGGTTGTAAGCTGACAGCGAGTGGCAATCGCGGGGGACCAGCGCGCGATGTGGGAAGCGATGTGTGGCAGATCTGCTGCGAGTGCTCCAGCTGGCAGACGAGGACGCGGGCATGCCGTTCGGTTGCACGTTGACTTGTCAATCAGTGATCCAGTGAGTCAGTCAGGACAAAGAGTTTTATATACTTATATAGATAAGACTTGATGTAACAGAGCTGGGTGCATCATCAACACCCATAGGCACTACAAAATCTAGTTGAATTTACTGACAGTCCTCAAAAGGCGGTGCCAAAAGTGTGCTCTGCTCTTATATTGTCGCTATATATGTAAGGTGCTATATTTATTAAATAGTAAATAGTTGTTGTTGTTCGCACAACGACACCTTTTAGAATGTGTAGATACTAAGCCTTGTGTTCGGATCTCGACATTTCGAACTCCACAGGCCTACTCTGATATATCCAGCCTACTTATACTTTACATATATTTGAATTGCATTTTCCAATTTGTTCAGTCCGAGTTCAATAAATAAATTTTTTTACCTAAAAGCATGCAATATGAAATATTTTAAATTTAAAATCGCGAGTTCTCTATACCCTCTTCCACTTGTTTTGAATTAAAATCATATTAAACAAAAATTATTTTAAAATGCAATCCATGACTTTGCTGTCAAACATTGTAGTATAAAAGGGCTTGCGTTCTCTCAGTCGAATCACTTTTAAAAAGGCTGTCAATTATTTCACATCGCATTATTTCTTTGGTGTCTAATTTCAAATTAAAAACTTTCATATTTTCCGCAATAAATAACTTTAACAGGTAATGGGAACAGATACCAAGAAAGCAAGAAAAATAAAAGAAATACAAGTTTATTGAGAGACGGTGTGAAATTTTGGAGCTACGATCTGGACAAAAGAAGAAACATGCAAATAATCGACAAACATTAAGAAGAAACATAAAGAGCAAATTTTCGTCAAGTGATTTTGATCAGTATTTTGCAGCGAGTCGGACCGTTGCCGTGGTTCAAAGTCCAAAATAAATTAGTCCCAACCGATCAAAACATTTGACAGAAGAAGAAAACATTAAGAATCTGGAAGCATTAATGAAAGTTTTCGCTAGCAGTTTTTGGAGAAGAAATAACTAGTGAATCTGCAACGATTGAGCAACGCCAAAAGTGCAAAACTGATGCCGGACCGTCTGTCTGAATCTGGATTGATAAAGGTACTAGTTGGCATAAATCAAGCCACTATCACGTTAAGGTGGTTGTAAGCTGACAGCGAGTGGCAATCGCGGGGGACCAGCGCGCGATGTGGGAAGCGATGTGTGGCAGATCTGCTGCGAGTGCTCCAGCTGGCAGACGAGGACGCGGGCATGTTGTTCGGTTGCACGTTGATGTGTCAATCAGTGATCCAGTGTGTCAGTCAGGACAAAGAGTTTTATATACTTATATAGATAAGACTTGATGTAACAGAGCTGGGTGCATCATCAACACCCATAGGCACTACAAAATCTAGTTGAATTTACTGACAGTCCTCAAAAGGCGGTGCCAAAAGTGTGCTCTGCTCTTATATTGTCGCTATATGTGTAAGGTGCTATATTTATTAAATAGTAAATAGTTGTTGTTGTTCGCACAACGACACCTTTTAGAATGTGTAGATACTAAGCCTTGTGTTCGGATCTCGACATTTCGAACTCCACAGGCCTACTCTGATATATCCAGCCTACTTATACTTTACATATATTTGAATTGCATTTTCCAATTTGTTCAGTCCGAGTTAAATAAATAAATTTTTTTAGGTATACTGCTTATCTTTTTAATTTAATAAGTATTTTCCTTTCCCTTCTGTGAGAATTTCGATTTATGTGTTTTATCCAAAGCAATCGCTAAGGATCTGAAGTCTTTTAAATGTGATACTTCAGGCTTCCTTCCGTCATTTGAGCACAACAAAATTTAAAATGTTAATCTTTTCGCCTCATTCTCTAGTCCGAAACACGAATGGTGTATTAAGGGGAACACTAATACGAAGACAAGGAGTCACTTATACGCTTGCATTTGAACCAAATCGACTTCACAATACTATCCACATGACTCCCGAATGTTAATCTACGGTCCAAGATAACCCCGAGATACTTGTGAGCGTTAAGTTGTTGCACAAGCTGACCCTGTAAAAACACCCCTGGGCAAGAACGCACATCCCAGCATTAATGCCAATGTTCCAATTGAAGGCCCATTCTTCAAACAACGCTAGGTACTCTTGGAGCATGTCAGAAGCATTATAAATGCAAGGGTTCTTAGCAAGAATAGTCGTGTCGTCAGCAAATGTGGCCACCAAGAGATCCTTTCGGCGTACTAGTGGCCGTGGGCATATCATGGGTGAACAGGCTGTAAAGAGTAGGGCCCAGGACACTACCTTGAGGAACTCCTGCAAGTATGCGTTTACATCTAGAGGATTGATTGGATGTAAATTATATTTAAATAATCACAAGCTCTCTTAAAATCATTTCAAAGCAGGACTTTTAGGAGTCACAAAAAAGGCAAATACTTTAAGCAGTTGGAAAATAAATTACGTTATCTTATTAAATAAGTTTGCTGATTCAACTGTTAGTTCCCAAAAAAAAAAGATGAACGAATGATGCCCATTGGAATAAAACAAATGCATTGTATATATTTTATTTATATGTATATATTTTCATTAAATAATGTAACATCGCTTTAATCTCACGCAAAGAACTATTTTGGATTTAGTTAATGCCGTTTATAAGATAATGTTTTGTTATTGTTATCATTGTTATTATTCTGAATAAATAATAAGTTTTAGTTGACTTATATATTCATATGTATTTATTATTAATGCTGTTTATGCAACGTATGCGAATTGTTTACTGCGTTACTCGTTTCATAATACGCATATTATGTAATGTTATGTAGTTGTAATGAATTTTTCCTTGTCATATACATATGTACATGCAAAGTATGTATTTATGCATGTATGTATGTAAATGTAAGTATGTATTTATCGTATATACCACCAATGCATGTGTGGTATGTTTATGTCTATAATAACGTAAACGTTAACGTTCTTTTTTATTTTTATTTTTACTTTAACTTTTGTGGCAGTGGTAAATCAGAGTATTATCTGTTTTCGCTTGCAAGTTGCTTCTCTCGGATGTTTCATTGGATTGGTTTAGCTTAGTTGCTGCGCATATGTACATAAATGTTAGTATTTGTGTATGCCACTCCGACACGTATGCATATGTACATCAAAAATGTCAATTCAATTAGATTATCGTTTTATATGCTTAACATTGAAATATTGCTGCTTCTATTTTCCATCTCTATTCACATTCGAATTGTGCCAGAAAACCGAAAAATAACAAGTCAATTCAAGATTCGGACATATTTATGTGGCCTTTGATTGAATAATTTTTTCATTTTTCTTTAGTTTCAATGGTGGGTTTTGAAAATCATTTCCAAATTGAATGTTCTTTCGATATTACGCTGTTTCCTTTTCAGTTATTCGTTATCCATTGTATATTTTTGTTCTCCTCCAGTTGATAACCTTGCTTTAAAGTACAATGCCATCTAGTTTTATACGATTCTCAACTAGTATGTATATTTTAGACTATAATTTATCATTATTATTATTATTGCGGTTTAGTTATATTTTGTATGTAGCAAAATGCTGGTGGTAATATTTGAATTTTTTTTCGCTATATTTGACTATTTACTTTGGATTATGAAGGCGCTAGAAATGGTTACAAAATAAATGAAGTACTCTTGGAATGATTATAACTGAGGCTTTTCTTTCATTTGGGGATCTTAGAAAAACGTTTGTCATTTGATATGAAAACTCTCTGGTTGCTTAGGGAGTTGTGTTCTCTTGATTTTCCATTCAGTCTTTATAACAAAATTGATTGCTTGGAGTTGTAAATTTGTTTGTTTTTTTTGGATTGTTCTTGTTTCTCTTGTTGATGTTGATGTTAATGTGTTGTGTTTGTTTTGGTGTTTTTGTTGTTGTTATTAAAGTTGCAGAATGACAAAAGCCAAAAATGCAACTGAAATGCTTAGTACTTGTTAACTATAATGGAGCATGCTCATGATGTATTACAATTAGTTCTTAAATATGTTTTGCGTTTTATTTATGGTTGTTTGTTGTATATTATTATGTTTATAATAACTCGCTAAGCCCTGAGCATTTGGTCTCCATTTTCTTGTTCTAAGTTCGACAAAAGAAATCTTCGCACAAATGTGCTACGAATTAAAGTTATTCTTTCAAAGTTAATCCCCAAAAATGTGGTTTATAGGTTCAAATTGAAGAAAATTCTCCCTGCTTTCAAAATTAAATGATTTCTTTAGGCACATTTAATACATACGCACATAAATTCACATACTTATTCATAAGTCGATACTTATATATTTATCCAACTTATTTAAGCTATTGTACAACTGAGCTGTTACGAGTACTCGTATGCACGGACACCGATTCTGAAACAATACTCATACATATGTGGGGCACATAAATTAGGATTTGAACATTTTTAACCAAGTCTGAAATATATAGGGATCTACATACATACAAGTATAGTTCGCTAGCGCAGCTGCTGCCTTCGTATTTGTTTCTATTAAGTTTTAGTTACTTTTTACTAATATTTATAAGTGTACAATATTGTGCAATACATTTCAATAAATTAGTTCGTTTTATTTTTTGTTCTGATAACTAACATTAATTTCGTGTGGCTTTTTTTTCGTGTACTCGCAATATTTTTTATCATTATTCAATTCATTTTTGCTCACTAAATGTCATTAACATATTTGTTTGTTTTGTTACCTTTGTGTATGGAGTTGTTAATTTAATTATTTAATTGTTTAGGCTAAATTAAATGCATATACAATTTGTAGTGGTTGTTCGCCAATTGGATATTTTTTTTATTATTTAACTATAGTTGCTGCTTTGCCGCTATTAATTTTAGTTATACTTCTTAATTTAAATATGCTTTTGCTTTATAAAGTTATCATTTGTTACTTATCTTCTTGATTGGCATCCCCTACTTGTTATACGATATGACACAGTGATATATTTCCATAACATATATTTTAGAAAGTACAAGTCTAATTATCAAGCAAGTTGAAGCCCAGAGCACAGTCCAAACAATAAACATACGCAGCAATTAAAGCACAAACCGATCGCATGCAACAGGACCCCACTGGTGTACCACCAGTACACCCAGTACCACCAGCACCACCACCACCACAAAAACACCACAATTAACTAACACTAACTAAGCCTGTCGGCAACGCTTGTATCTTATCTAAAGCTCAGCTATAACTAAGAAGCCACAACAATTTGCAAATCAATTGAAATCTTGTTTTCCCTTCAACTTTGCTTTGTTAGAATATTCGTAATGAAATTTATAACTTTTAGCTCGTTCAACGATTAAAGCTTGATTAAATCAAACAAAACTATTTGAAAAGTTTGAATAACAAGATTAGCCAGAATTTTCTCTATAATACACATATAAAAAAAGGCGACAGCGGAAATATTTATAATTTTCTTTGATCACTTGCAATGAAAAATAAAATACAAACAAATTGTTGTTAGCTTAGTTGTTGCTTTTAAAAACACTACGCGCTATATTTAATAATCAACAATTTTCACTATTCTCGTATATAAAAATTAATTAGCTTCAACTAGGTTTTGTTCATGTTCTTATCTTGTTGTTGTTGTTTTAAACTCTTTGGTTTTGTATTTCATGTTTAACACTTAAAATGTTTTGTTTTGTTTTTCTCGTCTTGTTTCGTATAAAATAAATGTGACAACAATTAACCGAATAATTTGCTATTTAAAATCTCGACCCATTATTATAATGAGATCTCTGCGTACATTTACTTAAATATTCTTGTTTAATATCAAATAATGCACTGATTTGGCTACACGCGTAATTATCTTTTATTTATGTTTTGCTAATTGATTTGAATTTGAATCTGTATCTGTATCGCGATCGGAATCTAAACTGGATTTGTATATCTTGTAAATTGTTGTTCATTGTGTTATAGAAAGTTGTACTTTGATGAAGACGAATGATTATGCTGATGTTTCATAAGGTAATTAACATAAATTTCTCTACCTGTTACACATACGTTTTATTGACTCACATACTCAAATATATAGATAAGTACATAAGCATATAGTCGGTATGCCCTCAATTTATTGGTGTTTACGAATTTCATGTATTATATTGACTTTGGTATTCGGTGTCTCTAATATGTGGGAATAACTATTTATTTATTGCTTACGATGCTCCCTGGCTTCCTAAATAAAATTATAAGTAATTCGCTTTGCACTACAAATGCTAGCAAGATCCTAAGATTAAGTAGAATACTATCCCTATCACTAGAAACTAAATATTTATGGTATTTGTTTTGAACTGGCAAACATTGACTGTCTAGCTGAACTGCTGACTAGATGATTAACTTAGAAGCCGACCAGCTGAATAACTAGCCAATTAGCTGAATTAACTTACTTAGCTGATTCAGCGGTTCAGCTGACTAGTTAACTAGCTGAATAGCTGAGTAAATAACCAGTCAACCAGCTGACCAGTCGATCGACCTTGCAGATCGGCTGATCGAAAGCACACGAACTTGAAGTACATTTTGGGTATTTACAGTTTAATAGGAATTGTTATCAAATATAATTATAGTATAGTATAATTTGTTTGTATCAATTTAGTCAAGTTAGTTATGCATACGCGTTACACTGTCTCGCATGAACATTTCATGCCAGTTTATAAAAAGCTGTAGTTAATGCACTCAAACAAAAAATGGCTGTAAAATTTGTAGACTTTTCTTTGTTATAGTCGCAAAGCGTGCTTTAGTTTGTCACTGTATAATGTATATATATATATATTTATTTATATATATGTATATTTCTTATGTTTTCTTGTATATTTATGTTTAAGAATATTATATACCGTATTCTTGTATATTAGTGTGTATATCAGACTTTGTTTCATTCAAAAAACTAAGCACATCGATTTGTCAATAAATTCATGTATTGTTTGTATGTATGCTGTATATGTATGTTATGTGAATGTATTTGTTCGAGTGAATTGAATCTAAAGGAGCAGATGTTAAAATAGACTCGTAAGTATCCATTGTATACTCTAACTTCTGCGGAAGTACATGATGTATGTAAGAGCATGTGCTCATACATGACCATATGTCTGATGTCTAATGTCTGATGTCTGATGAATGATGTATGCATGTTCGTATGTAAGTATATTTAAGAGGCTTAGAGAAACACTGTAGGCAAATATATTGCTCGAAAAATTGTCCAATATTTTAGCTAAATTTATTCGTCTTTAATAGTTAAGAGATTTGGTCGCCTTAAAGTAAGCTAACATACGCATATAATACGTTAGAGGGTCTGCTGGGAGAAAACTGTTCATACTGTCCTATACATACATAGGTAAGTGTATACACATGAACATGCCTGCCCATATTATCAGCAAATCTGTAACTTTTGGTAAGTGTTCTATGTATGTATATACATATGTAAAAATAATTAAATGCACGCTCAACCTTTTTGTTTAGCTATCGAGTTGTTTAACGTTTTCACTTATTTTGTATACGATTCGGTCTCTTTGTTTTACTTAGCCGGTTATAGAATATCGGTTATCGTTAATCGTTAATCGCTTAACGGGATTAGCTTTTGTTTTTGGATTTGAATACTGTTCGTAAATGTGAATGTCAGTTTATTGTTTATATCTCTGTAGCAACAAAATGGCTGCCAACTGTTGAGCTTAACAGATATGTAAATGCTGCTAAGGCAAAGCTGTTAACACACACCCACAAACACACACACAGACACACACGTACACACATTCAAACACACGAACACTTAAAGCTTGGCAGCCATTTTAATTTTTTTCTTAAGACTTCATGCTGCAGCGGTAATTTAATATGATCTTTAATATTCGTTTCAATGTATTTATTTTTTGCTTTTATCTTTCGTTTTTATTCAAACGTATTTCGCTTTAAACTCGTATTTAATTATTTATTTTTGTTGTTTATTTTGTTGTAAATTTGTAAACTGTAAATACTCGAAAAAAGGCTTTCAGCATTTGCAACTAGAATCTCACTTGAGATCGTCGTACTCGTCGCTGCCGTTCTTCGAGTCGCCCGAGGACTGGAAGGCAGCCACCATCGAGGCACGCTGGTGACTCTTGTCCGAGCTGGTCAGAGAGTGCTTGTCCTCGGCATGGTGATGGTTGCTGCCTCCATTGCTGCTGGGCTTCTCGTCGAAGGCGTCGAGGAAGGGATTCGTTGCCGCGTACTGGGCCCGATAGGTGCCCAGTGTGTGGTAGTTGTTGCCCCCGTTGGCCAGGGGCCGCGAACTATGGTGGGCCGAGCTGCCGGAGCTCGTATAGAAATCATAGCTGTTCGTGGAGCCCGTCATCGAGCTGACCCCGCTGCTGCTGGCCGTGCCGCTGCCCGAGTGGTACGACGAGCTGGCCGAGGTGCTTGCCCCGAAGAGTGTGGCACCAGCACTGCCGCTGCCGCTGCCGTTGGCAACGCCGTTCTTTGGCAGCGTGCCGTACAGGTGCTGGGCATTGTGGCCATTGCTGCTCGAAAAGGGGCTGTTGCTGGACTGGGAGGGGGCGTGGCTGCTCGAGCCATGTCCATGTCCATTGCCATTGCCATTGCCCAAGGCACTGCTGCCGAACAGCGCACTGCCAAAACTTCTGTGCTCTGACCCCGATCCCAAACCCGATCCCGATCCCGAACCCGAACCTGACTTATGGCTACTGCTGCCTGAATTTCTAGACTCGTTTGTGTAGGTTGTGGTGGTGCTGGACCCGCTGGCGACGGTGGTGCCGCCAATGTAAGTCTTTGTCTCCGTTTCCGAAGATGACGACGAGGCGAGACTGTCGAACAGCCGCCTGCCGCTCGACACGAGGGAAGAGGAGCCAGTGGAGCCACTTGCTGCGCCACTCGACTTGCCATCCTTGGCCAGTCTCGAGGGCGACGACAGCTTGGGATTGGCGCTGGCCTCCGCTGACGATGTCGCATATTTGCTGATGGCGCCCGTGGTCGCACCGGGCTTTGCCAGGCAGCTGGTGCTGGAGCTGGGCGTGATCAGCTGATAGGTGCCCTTGGGCAGGCCATCGCCACCGCCGGGCGGCGAGGGCGACTCCGGGGACTTGATGGGCGTGAACTGCACGCGAGGCTCCCTCTTGAGATACTTGGACATCAGCTGGCTGGTGGTCATGGCCTGGGACTGGGCCAGCAGCGCATTCGTGGAGGCCGAGGACTTGTAGGAGACCAGGTCGTCCGAGTCGTCCGAGGAGGTGGTCGGTGCCGAGGTGGCCGTGGACCCAGCACTCAGCACCGTCGCCTGCGATGAACTCGAGCTGGAGGTGGCACTCGACTTGTTCCGAATGGCCTTGTAGTCATCGGTGGTTGTGGTGCCGGTGCCGGTGGTGCTGCCATTGCTGGCTGTTGAGGACTTGCCGTGAGTGTAGCTGCTGGTGTAGTTGTTCTTCTTGGTGTCATACTTGGAGCTGTACGAGTCCTCGCCAGACTTGGATTTGTGCGGTTCGTAGAAGTCAACGCCCTTGCGACTTGCTGAGCTGCCCGCCTCCGAGTGGCCGGTGGGCGTGGCAATGTCGACGGGCGCATCTTTCTGCAGCGGCGGCTTCTTCTGTACGATGGAGTACGGGCTGGGCGTGTCAATGATCTTCACTTGCTTGACTGAGGCTGGCGAGGCACCGCGCTTGATGGTATCAGTGCCTGTAAGGAGGAGATTGCGGATTGAATAATTGTTTTCATCATCTCAAAGGTGCACTTACTCTTGCCTGAGCCCGATCCCGATCCGGAGCCCGTCGACGCTGAGCTACTGCCGGGGGAGGGTGTGCCTGGAAGTGGCAGTGGCGATTGGTCGGGAATTGCTGAGACCGCTGAGCCCGCCAATTGATAGGGCTGCAAGGGAACACGGAAAAAGAGAAGAGCAAGAAAAGAGAGGACACACAACATGGCATTGGTCCAGTGTTAATTGGCATTGATAGAATCATTAGAAGTACGCTAACATTGCGGGGGAGGAGACAAACTGGTCAGCCGGTCAGTACGAGTGAGTATCTTGGATCTTGGTGCAAATTGTGTGGTAATTTTTGAATTGAATTTTGAATTTGAATTTGAATTTGGTGTCTTCTTGTCTGTGGTTAGTGCGAGTGTGGGCGTGGCAAAAAACAATACAGTACATTTAGACAAAACACTTTGCAAGGTGTGCAGCCAATTCAATGATAACCAATCCCAGTTGATGTTTCGATAACGAGTAGAAAGCGGTGCTCGATTGTAATGTGAGGTTGATAAGGTGAAGGTGAAAGAGGTGGAAAAGAGTGCAACGGGTGTAGCATGCAAAACAGGGTGCCTCAATAAATGTGCAGTTAATATTGAAGTAAACAGTTAACAGAGCAGGAAAGCGTATATTGAGCTCTCTCCTAGAGTTAATTCCATAACAACTCAAAGGGTTTACTCTAATTACATTTAATTCTACAGCAGTTCGTTTACTTTATGTAGGGAAATTAGTGGTTTTATCAAACGGAAGACATCTTGACTATGTCTTGGTAACTTGGAACAAACGGATCTCTGACATAGATGTGCTAAATGTGAGATACATAATTGGAGGTTAGCTTCTGGGAGGCAAAGGGGCGATAATTGATGAGCTTTGTACAGTGGAATTGAAGATGGTGTGTGTGGCGAAATGTTAACATAGATACGACTGAATGAAATGTATTGTACAATGTACATAAACAATAAATATTGGATTGGCATTACGTATACGTATAGATGTATGTACTATCGAGATGTTACATTTTTACCAGTAGTGGGCCAATCATGCTTAGCACGCCGTTAACAATTATCACATCGCTCAAATCATCATCATCATCATTATCATAAATATCGTTATCATTATCAATATTATTGTCATTATTATAATTAATGTATTTTTTACATATTAAGGCTAATACATATACAGATCACAGTTACAACGTCGATCAAAATTTGACGGCAAATTATGAAATATTTCATTTAGTTGTTTTAAAAAGCACAAAATCAAATGAACAATAGTTAATGCTTTATAAATTATATAATTATTCAGCTATTCGAAATTAAATTACGCTTTTACAAACGGTCAACAGGAAAAGTTAGAAGAGCAAGAAAGAGTTGTAGAAAATGTTGCATGTTTGTGTATGTGGCATGTAAGAGTGTGTGGCATGTAAACTGTATAACTTTGCGATCTTACGATCATCGAAAGCTCCATATTTATTATTTTTAATAAATATGTCAAAGAGTTTTTAAATCAGACAAGAAATTGTGAGTTTAATAGAAGCCACAAAACTCGACAGAGATGAAGAACGAAATGAGTGAAAACTAAGAATTTCCCTCAATAAATAATTTGACTTAAGACTCTTGCTGCTTGATCTTGTTGTTAGTGTTTGTTTCTTGCTGTTGTTGTTGTTGTTGTTAATGTTGTTTGGTGGTGTTGTTGTTGTTGTTGTTTACCTGTTGCACCGCTTGTTGCAAGGCTCGATGCGATTGAGCTAACTGACCCACTACTGATTGATACAGATGACTGTTGGCTGTGGCTGAGAGCTGATGATGGCCTTGGGAGAGTATGTTGGTTACCGAAGTGGACGAGCGCAGTAGGTTGCCCTGTGCCGCCATGAGCTGCTGCTGCTGCTGCAGTAGGATTTGCTGTCTGTCCGCTGGCAACGCACTGACTTTGCTTCCACGCTGCCCTGTTGACTCGCCGCGCCGACCTGTCTACATAGGACTCTGTATTAATCAATATTAATGTGAACGATCATTTTGTGGCTTGGGACTGGGACTGATCAAGTTGTGTGTTGTGTCTAAGTGTGAGTATATATTGTGTATGTGTGGTAACGGTTTGCCGTACATATTTTTGATTTGATTCGATTTAAAAGGGAAGGCTGCTCTTGCTGCTACACATTCAAAGCGTAAAGAAATTGTTGCAAGTGTTGCAAGTGCCACTAGTTAAACACGCGTCTCTCTTTTTCTCTCACTCCGTGTTCGATTTTTGTGTGTGTGAGTGTGAGTGTGTGTATTTATTGAACTGGGCAACTGGACATTTGACATTGGACTTAATTGACACAGTGATTACGTTACCTGAAGCAACGCCCGCCATATTGCTCATGCTGCTGGCATTGGCCATGCCACCAACCGCCAAGCTGTGCTGCGCCATCTGCTGATGCTGCGTCTGCTGTGGCTGCGGCCAGATCTGGAGCAGGTACTTGAGTACCGCTATGGGCTGAGCATGGTCAATGTCAGCTCCTGGCTGTGCGCTCGCCGAGTGCAGCATCAGCGGTGGACCCATCACAGTGGCCAGCGCCTGAGCCGACATCTTGTTCCGCTCCGAGTTGGACACCACCAGCGACAGATGATCCAGCAGGAAAACTAAGGTGGCCTGCGAAAGCATTTCACAATTGGTAAACGTAGTGTATACTCTTACTTATCCAAGCGATACTCACCCTATTCGCCCTGGGCAAACAGTCGAGAATACTGAGCATCAACTTCGCATTGCCCTCGGGGTCATCTGGCAGGCAGACAGCTGCGGAATCAGAGTTCAATTATTTATTTAGATCGAATCAAATGGTCTAACACAGGGAAAATTAATAATGATATCTGAATATCACCAAAATGTGACGAATTTAAAATTAAATAAAATTTAGGGCTAAAATTCAATAGAAAACTAGTAATATAATAAATAAGATATGGTGAATAATAGGGATTAAAACCGTAACCAAAACCGTAACCGTTAACCGGAATCAACCGAATGAACTGAAACCGATATCATAAATTTTTACCGATAATCAAAAATTCGAGCTTAACCGAAACCGATATTCGGTTCGGTTTGCTTTCCTGGTAAACAATTTTAAAGAAAAACAAGCAATTATTCAGGGCTGCAAAGACCGAGCTGGACCGAGCGAAGTGATCAAAGTTAACTCCTTATAAGAGCGGTGGGCACGAAATCTGAATTCGGGAGCACAACAATAATAACACCAACAGCGAGTCTTTTGTGCATTTCAAGGCGCCGAATAGGCAGTTGCAGCTCCCGGAGCCACTGCGTGCCCACCGCTGCTTTAGAAAGTAACAACTTAAATGAAGATCAACTTTAAGGTGCATAAATAAAACAGTGTGGATGGCATTACCCAATGCGTCGACTGTCATCTGGAAGAGACAACGCGTAAACAGTGGCTCGGGCAGCTCCCTGAGGTAATCCTTGAGCACTCCGGTAATAACATTAATATCAGGAACGTGTTCCGGGCTCAATTCCACGGCACGGCTGTTGCGCTCGAAGGCCTCGCGCAGCAGACGCTTCTTGGTCGCCGATCCGCACAGGCGGTACAGTCCGATGATGTCGAGACCCCGCCGTTCCACCTCCTCCACGCAGCGTCTCAGCACAATGGGTACTGGGGCGCAGCCCGGAGCTCCCTTCGACTCCCTGTTGACCACCGTCTCGAGATCAGCGCCGAACAGCGTCGGATAGCCGGCACGCAGGCTGGGCAGCCCACGACGCTTGTACAGTGCCAGGGGATCCGTGTGGCGCATGCGGATGTAGATCGTGCCACGCGGTTCCACCTTCAGCGCCAGCTGGTGCAAGGGCGACTGTCGCAGCACCGAGGAGAGTGAGATGGCGCCGCGATAGCAGAGCTTGTGCCTGTGCTGGGGGTCCCAGGAGTAGACGAGCACGTCCAGCTGCTTGTTGCCCACCAAATCCAGCTCGAAGGACTCGTCCCAGTCGAACTGCAGGTCGCCAGATCGCACCACAGTGCGTGCCTTGTGCACACGGTCGCATTCAATGACGCAGTAGAGATCCCTGGTCTGCTGGGGTGGCGCCCCACCAGCCGCATGCTGTGCTCCCAGCTCCGGTGCTGTGCGCAGTCCTCGTCCCGCCAGCAAGTGTATCCAGAGCATGCCCGAGATGCCGCCAATGTCGACAATGGGCTTGTCCAGCTTGTACTTGGCGAACTCCGCCGGATTGATGTCGATCTGGCGATGTTGACGCGGCAACGTGGCGCTCGGGGTGGGCGCCGGACTCTGATGGCCAGCGGTGCTCATGATGCTGCCACTGGGACTGGCTGGACCCGCTGACAGCTCCAGCAGCTGTCGCATCCGCCGTATGCTGGGCGAGCGTATGGAGCCCGCGCCTCCTATGTGCTGCGAGGACATGGAGCGCACGGGCAATGCCGAAATGGGTCGGGTCAGTCCCAGATTGCGGTCCAGCGTGCCAGCGCCGAGAATGCCCGTTCTGCTGGAGTAAATGCTCTCCGTCTGCAAAGACAAGCGATGAACATATGCAAATTTTTATTTGTCTATTTAACAATATTTAAAATATTTGTTTTTCAACTTTTAAAATAAAAATTGGCAAATTATTGTAGCTATAAATTTTTATTATAAGAGTTGAAAACTTTTTGAAACAAATTTAAATTCAATTTTTTATATCATTGCTTTAACTTTTGGGTCAAAAATAAGAGCTATTGCCAATTAATGAACAAAAAACTATAAATAATTTATAAGTCATCATTTTTATACATAAAAATAAAAAGAGTTGCGATTCCTTATAATAATATTATTAAAATGATTGCACCGTAAAATAAAATCTATTTACTACAATCACAGGAACTACATTTGATTAATTTTAATTTTTTTATAATCTCCAGCGTAACTGAGGTTCATCTTTAAATTTAATTTCAATAAATTAAAATTATGTGTGATGTCGACTGCGTTTGTTGTTTTGTTTGTGTTGTTTTATTAAACTCATAAAAAACTTACCAAATTTAATTTTTTATTTAGATTGTATACTTAAAAACTATAAGAGTTTCAATTATATTATTTAAAAGTAATCTAAGTATACTATTGTGTTCATTTATTGATTCTAAAAATAACAAACTAAAAAGGAATATACTTTCTTGGGCTCACTAGGATATTCCAGGGATGACTTACATTTCTCAGAGCATCGTGAATGTTTTCCGCGCTGCAGGAGAAGCGGTGCGAGCGCGGCTGGGCGAACATGTCGCGGGTCATGCGCATCTGCTCAGCGATGGCGGAGCTGCTCGGGGCGCGTCTCAGCCAGGCGCGGTACTCGTCCGCCGTGAAGATCGAGGGGCCGGGGCTGGCTGTGATGCGTTGCCGCAGATCGCGCCCACGCCGCGCATCAAACTCAGGCGCCGAAATGTTGCCGTCGTTCTCGTCGATCAGACGATCACCTAGGCGCGAGCGGATGCCTTGTAACCTGACGCCCGGTCGCTCCCTGGGCAGTGAGTTGAATTTGTTGAGATCGGTGCCACCGGCCAGCATCGCAGCAGCTGCGGCAGCCGCTCCTCCACCCATTCCGCTCGCCCCACGCGGCATGCTGCCAATGGCGGGCCGGTTGTAGTAGTAGTAACTGGGTCGCGGTCCAATCGTGGCCTCCGTGTCGCTGGAGTAGTCCAGGTTGGGTCGCGAGCGGCGTGTCAGCGACTGGGCACCCGCTGCCGGCGGTCCGTACTTTGGAACTCCGCCCCGCTGCTGCTCGTAGCGTCCGTACCGACCGAGAGTGCCGCCCACGCCCACCGGCATGGGAGCACCCGTTCCTGGTTTCAAGCTGGAGCGCAGCAGCGAGTGGCGGCCCAGGGAGTTGGAGTAGTCGGCGTACTCCACGCGCGGCAAGTGCTGATCCGAGCCGGAGCGCGGGAAGCGCGCGTGCTGCTGGGCCAGTCCGACGTTGACGTTGCCGGTGCCCGTGGACATGCGTCGCGAGGGACCCACCGGCTGACCAGGTGCTCCCGGGTAGAAGGCGTGCACCTTCTCCGCAAGACTCTCCAGCGTGCCGGCGTTCTGATAGTAGGCGTGAGAGGGCGCAAAGGCGTGTCCCTTGGTGGGCTGCTCTGTGATCACTGACGATGGCGGCGCCGGCGGTTTGTATCCCCAATTCGGTGGCTCGCCCATGGCATTGACTCCGGCTCGCGTGTTGTAGTACATGTCCAGTTGCTCCGACTGGGGACTGTAGTTGTTGAGGCCCAGTCCTAGTCTGGAACGTGACTCGGTCATCTCGCGGCCATCTCCTACAGGTTGGTTGGTTGGATGGATTGGTGGATTGGGAAGAGAGAGAGAGAAGGAACATCGATTAGCATTTTAAACACGGCCCTCATTTTAAACTACCTGTACGTCTTTCACGTGATGAACGCGGGCGCGGCATTCGATCCGTCTCATCCAGATCCTCGTCTCGGAGATCACGCTTAATCACCACCACCGGCGGCGGCTTCTGCTCCGGCCTCGACAACGTCGGCGGTCCGGGCGAACCAGCTCCGCGATTGCCTCTCCGCTGCCTAATGGCCAGGACCAGGCGTCGGGGAATTGACATGATGATGACGACATCATCGAGCGACATGTGTGTGACATCAACCAAATTGACGGCCAGAATTTCGTCGCCCACCTGTAAAAAAAAACAATATTAACAATATACATTCACACACATTTCCATACTCCAAATTTCATTTACTATTCAAGCTCATTAATTTTTAAGCAAAATCCTGCCTAATCCACGAAGATAACAACGACTGACAGAAAAGAATTAACGGACATTATATTATTATCGAGATTCTGGTCACGCAAAAGCTTCTAACATATAATTTATATGAAAAATGGAATAATAGTCATTCCTTATTGATGGAAGAAACTACATAGCGAATAGCTTGATCGATAATCCGTATGGGAGATATATCTCCGAGTGAGATTAAAGCAAGTTGTTGGCATCTTCGTTGTCGTATATCTATTAGATAGATACTGTTATCTAAGAAGGCTCAGCGTGGCCACAGTTACCTCGGAAAGCATTTATGTTTTCGGAAAGTTTTAATGTGAAAACTTGATTCGAAAGTACTTATATAAAAATATCACTTAGCAAACAATACATAGAGGTGTCAAACAAGCAATTTTATGGAATTATTTGCTTTGTATGCCGTGCGACCCCATAAAACTCCAGAACTCAATAAAACTCCAGAGCGGCAAAGCGTTGCTGAGTTCAATCTTGGATAGGCTCTGGGTCGCACGGCATACAAAAAATTATACCACAAAAATGCTTGTTTGACACCTCTATGTATTGTTTGCTTAGTGATAATATTTTGTACAACTAAGTTTCTTCTCTAAATCTAAGCATTTATTTTGTTCTGAGGCAAAGATGAACATAACTAAAATTATCACGAAAAATTATTGCTCAAAATTCGATCGCAAATAAAGTCCGAAAGATCTAAAATCAGAGATGTCATGTAAATATAATGCACAAAATTTAAAATTCAGAAAAAATATCAAAATTTTTCAATTTTTTTCATCAAAACTTTTAAGTGATTAATTCAACAACTGCATAAACTTGCAGAGAGTTATTATAATTTTTGCACAAAATCTGTAACGTTAAATATAAAAAATATATAAAGTATGTATTTATTCCTGATCAGGTCTACTGAGACGATAGACATACATAGTCCAGTCTGCCTACTTTAAGTTTTCATTAAAGAAATAATAAACTGCGTATGGTCTTTTATTTAAAAAATAAATTGCTAGCTTCTGTAGACCAAACTCACCCTCAGGCAGCCACTGTTGTAGACCGCCGACTCGAGGGCAATGCGGGATATGAAGACGCCATCGGTGCGATCGGCGCCGTTTCCCTCGCGAATGTAGAGGCCGAGTGTCTGGCCGGGCCGCTTTACGATCTCTACCAGCTGAACGGTATGCCGGCCATCGGCCTTGTTCATCAGCTTGTGGGCCGCATCCACAGCCTGTTTGCTGCCCATGGAACGAGGCTCCAAGATGCGTACAATCATCTCGCCACGACGCTCGACAGCCTCCAGGGCAGCCGCCGTGTTTGGATCATGATCATTTTCAACGGCTTCTATCTGCCGAAAGATTTCCGAGCTGATGCCGCTGACCTTGCGGAAGTCGCCCTGCAGCAACACCGGATCCTTGCCACCGCCAGTGGCATTCGAGTTGCCACTCTGATTGCGATTCTGTTGCTGGTTGCCATGATGTTGCTGCTGCTGTTGTTGCTGCTGCTGCTGGTTGGCATGATGGTGTTGCTGCTGCTGCTGGTTGCCCAGACCGGACAGCTGATTGGCGGGCAGCGGACCGGGCGGTGCACGGCCCGGACTGGCAGTAACATCAGGAACTGATCTTCCATTCTCCTGCAAAACAAGAGAGCGAGAACAATAATATAAATCAAGGCTGCAGGATTTCAAAGTTTTTGAAAAGGTTCAATTCGACGGAGCCCCTGAACACAAGGTTTTAAATTGAGCAACCGTTATATTTTATGTAACTCTTATTTCTTTAATTGCTATCCATGTATTCATGGACTTTTAAGTTGATAAATAGTAATAAAAGTACAAAATATGTCCAACTTTTTAAAGACTAAAGCGATTTTCAAATATTTAAACTCGATAATTTTTTGACTATTAAACGAGTTAATAAGTAGTTATTTTGCAGAAATAGGTATAGTTAATAATACTAGTTTACAAAATCAAAATATTTATTGCCAACCATTAGTTAAGTACTTAACACGAAAAATGAGTTTAAAGGCAATATTACAAGTCAAAGCTATCGCGTGTATTTTACATATTTTTGTCTTTTACATATTTTTTGTGAAAACTGGATATATAGTTTTTCTTTAGAGATACATTTGTAACCTTCGTGATGCTTTCGTCACTCGCGCGGACTGCCGTCCGCAGTGATATTGATAAATCGATTATTGGTATGTCGATTTTTATCTTTTTGTATTAAATTCTTAAACTTACTTAAAATTTCTAATTTTTATAAATTTGATTGTAAACTTATTCTTACTTGAGATGCATACTACACATATATCAAATATAGGTAATTTTTAAGAAAGCAGTTCGCGCTCGAGGAGTAAAATGTTTTAAGGGCTCGTTTAACCGTATCAAAACTTGTAGGTTCGGCTCAAAACCGGTTTGCAGCCTTGATTTTAACAATTTTAATTAAATGCATGCAGAACTTAATGCAAATCTAAAGTGCAACGCGTCGCTGCATAAATTAAGCTAATTGTTGCTGCTGTCGCAGTTGTTGCCGTGGATGTTGCTGCTGGGAACAGCAGCAACTGTCGCTGCTGGGCCCACGCCCACTTAAGCCGCGCTAAAAGATTTTGTTTTGCATTCATTAAGCCAATTTCACAGTTTGGCAAAGAGCGGAGGAAAGAGAAAGTTGCTGTTGCAGCACAATCAGAATGACAATCACAATCACGATCAAAGTGGACTTGCAACTGCAATCGAGTGGCAGTTGCATACGAGTAGAGGTTGCCCCAAAAAACGATGCAATAATTATTTCGTTGCCTAGTTTGATGTTTTGCTTTTGTGGACACATTCCATGCCACGCCAACTGCAATTTGTGTCCGTGCCACATCACGGCGATTTTCTTGTGTGCAACGGGGCGTCATGAAGCAAGTCCTTCGCGGCAACTGTACCAAAAAAAAAAAGAGGGAAACTCGGCTGGCACGTGAGCTTGGTGCAATGATGATGATGATGATGTCACACGCCAGCAACAATGTACAACTTTGGTGTTTTTCTCACTTGAAATGAAGTTGCTGCCACAACGAAGTTTTTAATGGATTAATGCCAGTGCCGGGGTCGGGGGCAGGAGCCGACGCTGGCTGGACAGCAGAAGCAACTTAGCGTTGAGTGTGGCCAGATGGCCTGCAGTCAAAAATCTGAGCAGCATTGCAGCCACAGTTCAGAGTTCACAGTCAAGTGTACACACTTTAGTTTTCTCCCTCTGCGGTTGCCCGAAATCTTGCTCGCCCCAAGCAAAAATCTTAGAAATTGCCAAACTTTGACATATGCTGCCTTCTAGTTTGCCTACCTCTCTTCCTCCCGCACCCACTCTCTGTTTCTCTTATTTCCTCTTCTGTATCTCTCTCTCTGTCTCTCTCTGTTCCTGTTATTATTGTTGTGTTGATGTTGTGCAACTTTGACAAAGTTTTGCAGCTGTCGTTGAAGTTTTATACTCAAACGTCCCATTCAAGTGCTTCGTCCTCCTCATTCTCTTAGGCAAATAGGCATTCTTGTGCTCTCCATTGCCAGTTTTTCGTGTATATATGTATGTATTTAAATATATGTATACACATTAAACTATTAAAGTGTGTTTACTTCAATGCTATTTAATGTCGCCTTGCAAATGGTACAACTAAATAAATAATGCACAGTTCCACAATTGCATCATTAGCACACTTATTTCCATGTTCCCCTATTGTAGTTGCACGCTTATTTGCGTGCCACCAAATGCGAATGGAGGCGTGGCCGTTTACGCAGAATTGAACAACTGTATTCAATAAGAACCTGGCCGTTGCCCAAATAACAAGAGTGTAGGCCAAAAGCGTACATATGTATGTGTGAAAGTGTGTGTAGATATGAATCCGAGTATACGCCTGTGCTAGTGTGTTTTCAGATATGCACGGTCAGCACAAAATGGACACTTTGAAGTGCCAAAGGCAACTGCAAACAGAACTCTACAGGAATGAAGCTTACAGAAGGGTTGGGGGAAGGTGAAATATAGTAGCAAAGTGATAAGAGAGGAACAAGAGCTATCTGTTCCCAGCGCACCATGGTAACTTTGCCCTTTTATTTTAAATTCTTCAAAATACCCCAAACGATATTAAGATCCTTCTGTTTTCAACGTTTACAATATTTTGGGTTTTGTGATAGAAACTAAAACTTGAGCATAAGTAAATATTGCGACTAACAACTCCAAAACCGGAATTGATAGCTCTAGCACATTCAACTAGACAATAAACTCACAAGAGTTCACTTTCCTTTGAAAGTTTTTCCTAAGTTGAAAGTGTTTTACCAAAAATGTATTGTTGAGAGCACTTGCTTAGTTTACAAATTAATAATAAAACACGTACAAATATAAATGAAATTTAAATTATTGGCAGGAATATGCAAAAATTGTCCATAGTGCTGTGTGCCGATATCTAGTTCAGTGTAATCATTTTATGACCATGTGACCCTTTACCTTATTCATTCCGCAATGAATTATACATTGCAGTTGGCAGTGTCTCTGTTGTCACTTGTCCATACATAACTGCAACCACTTAGCGGCCATTCATTACACCGCATTGGAACGGTTAATTAGAAAGCGCATAGTTTGTTAACCGGTAAATCCAATAAGTTGCAACTAAAGTAAAGCGCTAACATCGAAGCTCAAAGTCGATGGTATTGCGTAAATGGAGCGCGCCATTTTCCTTACTTCCTCCTTCTCCTTCCTTCCCCCACTTTTAAATTGTCGCCAAGAAATGCAAATTGCTGAACGTCTCGACCCACCCTCGCCCCCTGCACACATGTGAGTCATGGAAGCCTCGTCAGCCTTTTAAAAAGTTACTTAAACTTCATGACGTTGTCTTTGCGCTTAGTCAGCAACTACTTAAAGTCACCCCCTCTTCCCGGTCAGCCCCATCTTCTGTCTTCTCGCCAAGAGCGGCGACCTAATTGAAAAAAGACGTAGACTTATTAGTATGTGAGTAGCAGGAGTGTAATCTGGATGCAGCGACTGCCAGGGATTCTATAAGAGCTGTTAAATATTGATGATTTCTGGTAATTACTTGCTGGAGCAATTCCAAGCCAGTTTTCGACGAAACGAGGGGAGTACGAGCTGTTGGCAGAAGCCATCAGGGAAGTTGCGTGACTCCACAAATCAATAAAATCAACAAAAACTTCAAACGGAAATTGAGTCAAATTGTAATTATGCCCGCACACCGACCCCGTTAATAGACCTGGTTTATACGAGTCTGTGTGAGCGTGAGTGTAAACTTTTTGGACATAACAACGGGCATTTGTTTTGTGCACACGACAATAGAGACCAGTAGATACATTAGTCCCTAAGCTGCTAATTTGGGCCGCTCGATTTTAGACCCTGTATTAACAGTGTACAAAGAGTCTATTAAGCTCAACAACAGTGAAACTAAAGGAGGCGTGCTGATCCCACAATGAATTTGAACTTTTTTTTTAATATCAACAGCCGAGAAGTTATAGCCAAAAAGGAAACACCGTACATGAATTAAGTATTTCGAACTCTGCTTAAATTAAATCGAGCTTACCGAACTATTGCAACTATTCTGAAAATATTTTGCTCCGAATAATATTTTCGTGTTTACAGGATCTATAACAATCAAGTTCCCTTGAGTGTAGTCTTTCCTACTAGTTAATAATTGACTAGCCATAATTTGTGAGTTGGCCTAAATAGCAATAGGATCCAGCTAGCGTGGAAGCTCATTGTCCGATTGGATTTTGCATTTGTCGCCGAGACTCGCTTCTATTGTGTCTGCTTCGAGTTGATTGATTGCCAACCACGTTGATTGATTACCTCAGTCTGAGATTTGACTTTGACTTCGACTTCAGTCTTTTGTTTTTGCAGCCTAGATTGAATAATTACTTGGCTTTGCATTGTTATTGTGTCCGATTAGACAAAGCATTTAATTAATACAATTACGAACTAATCCGAGTCGATAGAAGCAAGTCATGTTATTTGTCTAAATGATTAGAGCCAGAGTCAGCTAAAATATGTTATATGTTAGTTTGCTAAAAACATTAGGTTAATGTTTATTAAGCCTATTATCACAATATTTTATTCATTTTATTTGTTTAGCCATAACAAAAGCCAGAGCCAGACAAAATCCCTGTTGTATTGAGGCTGGAATTGAAATTTCAACAATTCACCACACACAATTAAATGTCAAATGCAAGCTGGGACTCGGGTCCGTTAATAATAGTTGTCAGTTGCAGCTGTGGCAGAGGCAACAACTGTTAAGACACTGCCTCAGAATGTCCGTTGTGCTGCCTCAAATTGTCCTGTGTCCTGGCTTGAGTTAACCACAAATTAAGGCAGACAACAACAGGGACGACAGACGTGTGCGTGTGTGTAAATGCTTGTGTATGGAACTACCCCAAGTTATACGTGGCGTATACGTGATTTATTGATTAAATTTAAATTTGCCGACAAGCAAACGTAGCTTGAATGCCATATTATGTAATTAGACGCAAAGCACAAAACAGAAAATCAATTTCAGCTCAGAATAAGCTATGATAAGCTTAAGACAAAGTAAAAAATTAAAAAAAAAATGGAAAAGAATCTGAGGGATGCGCAAGTCGAGTGTGAAAAAAGCTGTTCGTGGAACAAGTTAATACATGCACTTCTACTTCAGGCCCTGAGTTCATGTACTCTGCGTGCCCAAGTAAGTGTATTTAAATGCCACGGCGATTGATTGAGTTGCAGTTGCAGTTGCCGTTGCCGTTGCAGGCAATGCATTATCCGGCGTTTTTTAACGCCCTGGGGAGTTCATTAACATGCCAGAGAGCCACGCCTCCGTCAGAGTCCGTCCCCCAAAAGCTGTCACTGAGAAATTTAATTATGCAGCCCAAAAATGGGCGTGTGTGTGTGTCAAACGAAATGCGCCCACAGAAAAAACAAACACTTTAACTGTCTGCAAATATTTTGCCGGGCTAACGGATAGCTGCAGAAGGAGGGCAAAGGGAAGGAAGGTGACGGAGGGCGACAGGCAACAGTCGTCGTTCCGTTTGAATCCTTAAATGAAATTTTATTTCAATATTTGAAGTGGGCTTCAAATGGGCGCTGCCACTGAGCCTTTAAGTATTTGAGTTGCCAAAGCTGCAAAATAGTATTTTAAGTGCACTTTCCTTTCAATCGTCCCTCCGTCCGATACGCGTGCTCCTCCACCGCCAACAACACTCGAGTTGGTTTTTTGTTTCGAAAAAATTTAAAAGCGCAAATAAAATTGTGCAAGTTCTTGCCGTTGTTTGACGGCGCGTCTATAAAATATGCATTTTTATTTATTATACGCAAATTTTACTTATGCATTCACCCGCATAAATAGCACATAAATTGTTGATGTAACGGAAAAAGAAAACAAAACCAAGTAAGAAACAACAGTACAAAATACACACACAAAGTCGTTGAGCGTTGAGAGTTGCGCGTTAAAGCGCAGGCAGCGCAACAACAAAAACAAATAAACAGCAGCGGGGTCAGAGGTGAAAAGTAGTCCCTGAGCGAAGCACGCAAAACACAAAAAACTGAGAGAAATATGTGCAAAAAGCAATATTTGCATAAAACTCATACACATACAAGTGCACAGACACAAAACTTATAGCTGTATAGAACATATAAATAAATATTAAAGGGAAATAAAAATGGCATGCAAATATTTTTTGGCGATTGTACGAGTATTTGATGTGAGTGAGCGCTCGGCTGGCTTTCCAGGATTTTCCTGGCTGCCTGACAGCACCAGGATATGAGTAAGTATTTTATGCAGAGTCATGACATTTTAAGCATCAACTACAGCCGCAGGGGCACTCGCCTTTGGACTTTCACATTATCATTTGTATTATCAAATGACATGTTTTAATAATGCCTGCCGTTCCCTTAGATCTTTTGTTTCCTGCAAATGCAATGACTCACATTTCTTAGTCATAGCACAGACCTTTTTAGTATTTATTTCAATAAGGAAATCACTTGACTTGACTTTCTTCGTTTAAATTATTTTCAAATCCCTTTGAAAATCTCTTTAATCATACTTCCTCAGATTACATAAACGTCAGTGCCTCAGTGCAAAGAATTCCCAGAAGCATTTCAAGTTTCATAAAATTTTGTAGATTATCATATCTTTTATTATGTTGAGTGCAAAAAGAGAGACAAGGTAAACTGATAACAATAAATTAATATTACGTAAAAACCATATTGCATTTCAAAACTTGTATTCATTAAGTTATTGGTGAGTTTTATTTAAAAATTCAAAATGTCTATTCCTTTTATAATTTGAATGGCAAATTAAGGAACAGGATATATTTGGAACATAACAATAAGTAAGTGAATGTAAGTACTAAACCTTAAAATGATCAGTATGACATTTAGCTGAAAACTATCCTGAAATCTATTTGAAAGATAATGATGAACACAAAAAGACACACATATGTACGTAGATCACTGCGGACGGCAGTCCGCGCTAGTGACGAAAGCAGCACGAAGGGTGCGAAGGCGACTAGCATATATACACAGGAAGAATGGAAGATTTGCTATGACTGTCTGATCAGGTCGAGTTATATACCGATCGAAAGGTATCAACTTAACTTGCAAATGTGCATACTAAGACTTTTTGAAACTCACCTGGTTCGTGAGATAAACAGGTGTAAGTGGGAGGGAAAAAATTTAAATTATTAGAGCTAATGGGGCCGTTGGAGCCTTTTTGAATTTTCGTTGAATTTTTTACAATTCTCATCAAAAATACGCGTCGAATGACACCTCGATCATCGAAATCGGACAGCTGGTTCGAAAGATAATTAATTTTGAAATTTTTAGGGGCCTTCCGAAAATGAGATGAAAAGTCAGTCTGTTTGTTTGTTTGTTTGTTTGTTTGTTTGGATCAAATCGTTGATTTAGCTTAAATGTTTGAATGAGGACTTGTTTCTGCTAAAAAATCTAGAAACGTTTGTTCTACGACTTTTTCGAAAAATAGCTAGTTTAGCGGGAAATCGCTAAAAACCGCTAAAATTGAAACCCTTATAGCAGTCAAACGATAAAAGCTACAGATGCGGTCTATATATCGTTGAAAAGGTATTTTGAAGGGCTGTTATGCATACCTTTTAACTTTTTTTCTAAAGTACACAGGTAAATTGCTACAGGTGAAATAAGGTATTTTCCCCCACATTTTGGCGGTTTTTGAGAAAACGCCGCTAACGTTTTTTTTTAAATTTCAATATGTTTTAGTTTGTAAAATTTCGCGTTTTTTGATATATGACACAACAAATTGTATTGATAGGTTTGAAAGATATAACCTATTAACTGAATATATACGTTTTACTTAGGGCAGCAGCAACAAAGTGTCATAGCAGCCAGTTTGTTTGTTTGGATCAAATCGTTAATTAAGCTTAAATGTTTGAATGAGGACTTGTTCCTGTTCAAAAATCTAGAAACGTTTGCTCTACGACTTTTTCGAAAAATCGCTAGTTTAGCGGGAAATCGCTAAAAACCGCTAAGATTGAAACCCCCATAGCATCCAAACGATAGAAGCTACAGATGCGATCTATATATCGTTGAAAAGGTATTTCGAAGGGCTCTTAGGCACTGCTTGCAGCGTATTGGATATTACCTGTTAGCTGAATACATACATTTTACTTAGAGTGGGAATAGGTCAGCAGCAGCAAAGTGTCGTAGCGCCCAAAGTTTAAGAGTGCTGATAGCTTTTGCGCTGGGCATGTGTGTTTGTAAAGGGGACCAGTGTTGGCAGACAATTTGTTTTAGCTTGTACAAACAATAATCAAAGTTGACAAAGCTATACTGTCAAAAAATATTGCAATTTCAAAATTTCTGATGTCTTATTCAAAAATTTCTGATATCCCATAAAAAAAACCTCTTTACGAGGTAAAAGTCTAGTGACGAAAACATTTTCATGCCCCAAAATTTCTGATATCCAATTTTGTGACGAATAATATTAAGTTTTACATATAAATTATTTAAAACAAAATTTTTGCATTCGGCACTGCGCAAAACTGTGAGTGAGTTTTATTTGGTATGAAGAATTGATACATTGTAGCGCAATGTGCCGAGTGCCAAAATTTTGTTTAAAATAATTTATATGTAAAACTTAATATTATTCGTCACAAAATTGGATATCAGAAATTTTGGGGCATGAAAATGTTTTCGTCACTAGACTTTTACCTCGTAAAGAGGTTTTTTTTATGGGATTTATATTCAAACTATATTAAATGTTGTTTATTTTATGTAAAAAGTGAAATTGTATAAAATGGAAAAGTATTCTTGAAAATACAATAAAAATAAATAAACACCGCCTGTAAACTACAAGTTAAATTCCAAATTTTGTAAGTACACGATAATGTGTTACTAAGTGTTAAATAAGTTGTAGGCATCAAAAACTACACACGCACACACATGTGACGCCCCGGCGAGGGGAGGGCAGGGTTAGGACTCACCTTGCGGCCACTGCTTCTGGTCAGAAAGCATCCTGTTGTGGCGCTATCACACATCAACTTAGCTGCAGCCAGCTTGCCAGTTCCACGCAAACGTCAAAATGAGAACAGAACAATTTTCTAGGGGATTTTCTAGGGCGAACGAGGAGGGGACGGCCTTGCAAGAACTTTGTGTATAAATTATGCGCAGTTCGCGTTGCGTGTTGTGTGTTGTGTGTCCAGGACTTGGCTATTCGGTTTTGCCACTCACTTGCACAACCGGAGCTGTGTTTCTAATTTAAATGATAGTTTCAGCCCCAAAGGCGTCGATTCGATTTCGTCTTTGAATTCGATTTTATATTGTTTCGCATGCCATTTTATTTATTTTCTATGTTTATTTTATTGTATTATTGTTGTTTTCGTTGTTGTTGTTGTTGTTGCTCCTTTCGATTCGGTGGTAACTCGTACTTAAGTTATAATTTGATACGTTTCAGTTGCTGTTTGCCACTCCGTCTTATGGCTTAATTCTAATATTGTTGTTTCATTCGCATTCGCATTCGATTCGATTCGATTCGTTTACTTTCGTTTGCTTTCGTTTTGTGTTTTTCTTTTATCCGTTGTGACGGTGTTTCTAATTTCTGTTTTATAAGCACATAAAGCTGTGATAACCGTATCTCCAACTCAGTCTTCCTCGTTCTCTGTCTCTTCTCTGTATGTGTGTGTGTGTGTGTATTTCCTTTTGACTGATTTTTGTTGCCAAGCCAGCGAGATATGTATTTATGTTTGCTTTTCACATTTGACTACCATCTAAGCGGATCCCACGGCCAGCCAACTGCAGGTTTGCCAACATTTTAGAAATTTCTACACAATTGATTTAAATGGCGCTCGAAGTGAACTCAACTCAACCCCACATTCAAACTAGCCAGGCCAGCGCAGGCATCGTCTAACGGCATGTGATTTACGTTAAGCATACGTCCAGTGGGCCAAATGCCACAGACTTTTCAGGCCCTTTCAGCATGAAAGGAACGCCTCCACTGCCGGTCTGGTTTGGTCTGGTTTGGTTTGGCCGGGCATTTGAAACTTCGCGTAAATAATTTGCTTTGCACGCGCAAAAATTTCATTAATACAAAAGGTATTAAATTGAAACGGGGCAGCACAAGCTTAGTCCAACAACTACTTACTTGCCGGAAAGGTCTTATTTATGGATAAGCTAAAAGTGTTGCGAAACAATTAAACTGAGAGCGAGCCAAATAAAGTGGCAATAAAAAAGACTTAAAAGCAGCTGCACGGCAAACTGTAAGAAATCAAAGCATAAGCCAAAATTAATTGGTTCTTCAGATCGAAATAAGTTAAATTATGCAACTCAGTGCAAGGGGGGCGATTAATAAAAAAGACTTGGAATTCTTTTCCGAACGGAAACTTGACTCTCATGACTTGCAATTTGTTAGGAACGTTTTCGTAAAGCAAACAGGGTCAATAAGCTATGACAATGCAATGTTATGTGAGTATTATATTACATACTCGAGTATGAGCACTTCCCAATAGATGGATTCATAAACAATGCCGTTAGCTTTTGTTGCCACTCAATCCTCACGAGACATTTTCCCACGCCAATGTCAATGGCATTTACCAGAGAAGTTGGGAGAAACACACTCGGAGGGGCTCAAACGTGGGCGTCGCGGGGGCAGTTGTTGGCAACGGGAAGGTTATTTGGTGGAAGCAGCAGAAAATGCCAAAAATTACATTTTGCCACTTTTGCAGACAAAGGCACTGGGAGAGCGGTCGACACGACGTATACGCAATGTGACGGGTCTGCCGCGTCTGTCGAGTCTGAGACTCGTTGGGTTACGTTGTCGAAGATAATGGCTGCTTTGGGGCCTTACGCTGACTCTGCTTGCCAGGCAATCGTCGGGCTGTTGAACCTTAAGTGTGTGCGTCTGCCTCTTACGCCTCACTCTCTGTGTCTATATGTATGTATATGTGTGTGTCTGTGTGTGTGCTAGAGGCGTAAGCGCGCGCATTTGGCAATAGAAATTTTGTGTATATGTGGGACAGTCGCCTTTGGCATCGCCTCATCCAACATGTGCGTCGAGTTGATGCCATGCCAAATGCAGAAATGATGATGAGTTTCTCATTTTATTTTGGATTGCTGCGTGGCGAGTGGCAATATTGGCTTTTGCAGACATTGTGTATACGCAGCGTTGTCTAACAGTAAATTGTCTGCGTGTAATGCGTTCATTTTATTATAAAATTTCATGTGATTTGTGTAAGGAAGCGTGCGTTGAGCGAACTTTTAGCACCACCCCCCACAATATTTGCTGCTGGGCTTACCAAAATGTTCCCACTGTGATTATGTATATGTGTATATGTTATAGCTTTATTTAAGGCTTTGCTTGAAAATTAATTGTGTGTTTGTGTGTGCGTGTGTATGTGTGTATTCAATAACAGATTTAATTGACTGTTGTTGGACTTTGTGTATTGATCGAGTGCTCCCGAGGCAATTTAGTGTAGCATTAAACTTTTATTGGTAATTTCATGCGCTTTTCTTCAATCATTTTAGAGGCATACACCGTGACGACGACAACGAGGACGACGAGGACGAAAAGGACAACGATAGTAATGGCGATGGCGATAGCGATGGCGATGGCAACGATAATGAACAGAAGTCGCTTTGCCTATTCCGAGAAGTGCGCGCGTTTTTGTTGCTGTGCGTGAAATACTATTGAATAAGTTTTTTAATGACTTTTACTACACACGCCACACACACACAGCCACTACGTCAGCCGCTCTCTGCAGCTATACATACATGTATGTATAAAGCGTCGGCGGAAATACTACTACGCACACAAGCACACAGACACACACACAGCCATACACGCGCCACGCACGAGCTGGGGAACGAGGACGGAACGACACGACGAACGTCCGACGCGCTCAACTGAACTTGGCGTATTGAAATTTTGTTTGACTTCATAATCGTTCAACTCGAGCCGAATGACCATCGTCGTGTGCCGAAGTACGAGCCGAAGTTAAATTTCCGAGCATCTACACACTCGAAACTGGAGCAAACGCAGTAATACACACACACACGCATACACATACACACACAGACGCTTTTGCTCTCCCGTAGCGTGAAAACTTTTGTATTAAAACGGGAGCAACGGGAGCGAAAGCTCTTTCGTTGAAAGTTCGACAGGCCGAACGTGCCTATTACACATACACATATACCCTGTATAAACGTGTGTGTGTGTGTGCGTGTAGTTAACAGGAAAAAATTGGCAGTTGGGATTTTGGGAATTGTGTTTGATGCGCCTTCAACGACGAAGGGGCAACGGAGAAGAGCTGCCTGACAGCGTTGCCAGATCTCGAATGTCAACGGACTTGAACTTGTCAGAGCGAATGACAGTGCACAGAACGTATGTTGAATATTGAACAGCAACGGACGGTTTGCATTGTGTCTAATGTGCTAATGAACGTAACGTGTGGGAGCTGTGATAGTAACTAGTTTACCTGGCGTATGAGTGATGTGATACTGTTGCGGGGCGACTTTTGAATGTGAAATACAGTAGGGGCTCACAGATATGTAGGTGTTCGAAAAAATGGAATGGTTCAAAGGAGATTCGTGCATTAGTTCTTTATTATTAAACATTAAGAAATTTACAAAATTAAGAATTTTTGAGAATACTATAGACAAGAAAAGTTTATTTTTATTAAAACGGTGTTTATACCAGACAGTCTTAGAACTAGAGATTCCATATTTACTGTACAATTTATTTGAAGAAAATATACAAAGTAAAAACGTTTTCATGTGCAGCTTCAATTTTTTGTATCACTTTTCAATGGAATAAAAATCTACAAAAATTAAAATTTTTTGAATACTCAAAGTCCTTTCAGATTTAACAAATGTGACGCATGTCAAGTTAAATTTGTGTTGATCTAATAAAAAACCAACACAACACGTCGTGGAATTTTGGGAGAATAGTTTTTTAATTACGGATTGGATCAATGAAAATTATGTGCAAAAATCTATGTAAATATCCGTAGCAGTATAAAGGTATTCTATGCCAAAGACAAATTTCTTAAAAGTTGTAGTTTCAGAAAGATAATTGCCACATATTCATATTCTGTAAAACTCGATAAGAAATGGTTTCATAACAGTAGAGTTCCCTTGAGGGAGTGTCCTTTGGGCTGTTTTATTTAATTTTATTTCTTTTTATTTCTTTTCACCACTTTCATAAAGTTTCTAGTGTATTTGTCCTTAATCCATAATGCTCTATAGTCAACTTTGCCTATAACAACAAACATCTTTGCCTATAACTTTAGCTAATCGCATTGAATCGTCCCAAATATTGATTGTTGCTTATTTCCACTTGATATGGTCATTGATATGATCATAATTAGACGTGCTCCACATTAATCTCGCGTACTTGTATTAGTAACCTAGCTACCTATGTTAATCAGCAATATAATTAAGCTCATAATCCGCGCACTCAAATATTCTCAGAGAGGCAACTTGAAGCAATTATGTTTGGGACTTAAATAGGCTGACATCGGTATCAACTATTCGCATTAGATACGGTCATAGGCCTTGGTAATGCTTTCATATTAGAACCCAGCCACACAAATGCCAATCTCAGTAAATAAAGAAATGATAATGGTGTGTGTGTATTCACATGTGTGTGCGGTTAGCGAAGTGGGGTTAAGAAGTAACCCAGCTCAAAAATAGCCAGTGTGTGGCAGTGTGGCATGACAGACACGCATTTCGAGTGATTTAGGTACAACAAAAGCAATAATAATAACACCAGTAGCAGAAACAACATGAACAACAATAACAACAGTGACACGACAAGGCAAAACGCTCAACAATTTTTGGGCCTAGACAAAAGCGCACCATTTGTGCAAATGTTTTCTCTTCAGTTTTTGTAATCAAGCAATTCAAATCAACAAAATGAAATGTTGGAAAGGTTAAACGGAGAGAGAGAGAGAGATAGACAGATAGAGAGTGAGGGTGAGCAAAGCGAGCGGTGAGTGTCCACTCTAAAGGGAATTATGAATAATTTTAATAACCTGGCCCAGATGACACAGACAGATAAAACGTTGCCATTAAAAACGCATTACAATTGATAAAGACTGGCCGAGTGAAAGCGAGATATAGCAGAAGAGAGAGAAAGAGAAAGGGAGAGACGGCATGGAAATCATGGCTGAAACGTAAACTTTGCTTGACATGAATGACACGTGATTGTGTGAGAGAGAGTGTGTGTGTTACACCCCCATTGCTAGGCCACATCATTCACAAAACACTCTTACACGCATACAAACACACACAAGCTCGGAGGCACGGATACTCACGAGCTGATGATAGTCACGGGTTCCATGAGCACGACATTTATGTGGGTCAGTTAAGCGAATGCCGCGTTGACAGGCAATCAACTGTCAGGCGGAGCCCATGCAAAATGGATGCATTTCAAAATGGCTACGCAAGGCACAGCTCCATGCACAACATGACAGCAACAAAGCCGCTGACAAAGGCAAAGCCAAAGCCAAGCCACATTCAAAGCAAAATCCACAGCGAAAGGCGAAGGCAACGTTACGTTACGTTACGTTACGTTACGTTACGTTACGTATACGCAATGTAGACGCCTGCGCGGATAAACTGCGCGTAGATTGCTGTCAAAGTCGAAGTCGGCACATCGAATCTATCCGGCGCGTTGTGCCACACCGGATGTGCGCGGCTAATAACAAACATCCGGAGAGGAAGCACTCTGTTATTTTTTGTGTTTTTTTTTGTTTGCCTGATTTTTGTCACTGGACATTTGTCAAGCGAAACAAATTGAGTTCGCAGCTCTGGCCAGTCGACGATGCTTGGCATGTAACCGAATTGAAATCAAAATTCGTAATCCCCCAGAAAGCGCTGTCATCATCGCCATCGATGTGCCCTGCCAAAAGCATGACGCCTGATAAGGGGTACAAAAAACACCAAAAAGAAAAAACAACCGAAAACGACAAAAAAAACCCATTCAGATTTGACGACAAGTTTGTGTGCCCCCACAAATGCTTTTTTCTTTCCATTTGTTTTTTGTTTTTTTGGGCTGTGGGCAGTCGGATGAGGAGGAGGAGGGGCAGAAGGAGCTGTTGAGCATTTGCTGGTTTCCAAATAGCCAGTGGATAAAATCAACAGCCAGGGCCAGCTTAATGTGGCTTTGATGTTGATGTTACTTTGCACTTGGCCCAAGTAGAATTATGCTTTCAATTTTCTGTTGCCTTGGCTGTTTTTCGCTGTGCGTATAAGCCGCTTTAAGCTCAATTGTGTGAGCCTAGTTTGCTAAATTAGCTTTTAAGTGCTTTCATTGGCAATTAATGCCACAAGCTGACGAGTCGCCTTGACAGTTAATTGCGGCTGGCGTGAAATAGACGTGAAAAACTAAGGCCAAAACCAGCAGCAGCAGTAACTGCATTTCAAATGGAACTGACAATCCCTGCGTACGAGTACAATGAACCTTGACACAAATTCAAAGTTCCGATCTCTTTGTCTCTCTCTCTCTCTCTTCGTGTCGTTGTCTTTCTTTGGCTCTTGGCACTAATTGCTAGCATGTGTGCCATTTTGAGCCGTTGGCATTTGAAAAGCCTTAAGAAGAAGTGCCATCAATTAATGCAAGTGGGCAGAGTTATAGACAACTGCACCACCTGCATGTGGCCACCACTGAATGGAGCCAGTTATGTGGTTGTTGCAAAGCCATGTAACAGCTTCTTGCTCAATTTGTTGAACAAACACACAGCAGAAATAAATAACTAACAAAATAAATAAATAATCTGACAACCAAAAGTTGCTCAAACTTTGCAAGACTCTGGCCACTCTAAACAAGCAGACCAAGCCGCAAAAGCCAAAAACATTTCGTTTTTCTCTACTGCAAAAGCTTTTGTTGCCAGAGAGCGCAACGAAAAACGAGAGAGCTGAAAGAGAGAGAGAGAGAGAGAAATACGCACTGAGAAAAAAGCGCAAATGTGGGCAAGCCACCCAACTTTCCGCCTACCCTTCGTACAGAACACACACACACCTACACATACACACTCGTATTGCAAATGCAAAATACGTAAAAGGTTAAAAATGTTGAAGTATACTTTGGGGCGCAGCGAGAGGGCGACAGACCAAAACGTAACGAAAATCCACAGCAAAGCAAACAGCTTTTAACCACGTCGAGGCAGGGGATGAAATGCCAAAATGCTAAGGTAGCGGGCCCACACACAACCACCTACACACACACGGGCACGCAAACACACACATTCAGATAGTATGTGCTGCAAGAAACGGGTCTGAAGAATGAAAGCCACGACCTATCCACACAACAATCGTGTGTGGGCGTTTGGAGCCCAGCAAAACACTTGCAGTTCAGCGGCAAGAGGGGGTTAAGGAGACGGAGTGGAGGTTGGCTGTTTACTTGTGAGTGGCGTAAACCGCTTTTAGTACAGTCAAGACACACAAACACAGCCCAGCACCGAGATGGAAATGGAGATGGAGATGGAAGCTGCAGTAGGTTGTGAGGTTAATTTTGTTTCGACATTGCATTTCAGCTATGTGTGTGTTGGTGGGTGCGAGTATGTATGTATGTATGTATGTGTTGATAACTGTGTCTGTTTACCTTTGCACTCGAGTGCTCCCAATACAAACTCACACACACACACACTTGCACTCTTGCACCGACAGTTGATGATTTTATTTTTTGGACAAACATAAAATGTGTCACACGCAGTGCCGTCATTTAAACGTCTGCATCATCGGGTTAAGCTTATAAAGAACATTCCCATTATAAGGTAAAGATCAGCTGCATCCGTTGCCTCTACATTTTACTATCACGTTGGTGACCTTAATTTCAAACTTTACCAAATAATGGTTTAAAGTGTGATTATATTCGTGTGTGGTCTAACTTCAAACTAAGAGTAAATGAATTTCGACTATCGAATTTCGGCTAATTATAAAAGCAAAATAGTTGATTTATTTTGTGTCACACAGATGCTAAATAAATATCTTCAGACCGTTCTCTTTCGACTGTTGCGATGTCCAGCATTCATTCCGTTATGCAAAAATATATAAGCCAATCAATAAGCCAACTGTCGCAGGCAGGCAGCTCAGCCACACAACGGCATCTGACTTCTCTCCGGAAATTATAAACACATTCCCTGCTCCTCTGCCAGCGGAAAAATGCGACATGTTGTGTGCAATGACAGGCAAATATTTTACGTGCAGAGCAAACAGCCAAGAAGACCGAGGAATGAGTGCAAGGCTACGACTTTAATATACCTGTACCGCGTGACAAGAGCAAGTAATAAGACTAGCAAATATTAATGAAAAAACATTTGTATTCTCATAGCCGCACAGCAGGAATTCAACAAACGTAAAGTCTTCGAGTATAATATACTTTAATTGAAGTAAAATAATGTATTTTAGCAATTCTTTTAATAAATTACAGCTCAAATAAAATTCATTTCAAACGAAAAACTCTTCTGTCAACCTCACAATTTGCACACAAAATATTCTTTTGCTGTACGACTCAAAACCACAAGAAAACAAAAGACGTACTGGAATGTTATGCTTCCTTTGCCTTGTATTTAGAGAACAAGAATTTGGAACTAAAATGCTTTAAATATGCTGCTCGGAAGGCTTATAATTTATATTCATAAAATAGTGAACACATTTGGAATGTAACGGTCAGAGACAAAAGCAGCAACACAAAAGGTATAACATGACTTAAATCGCATTAATCAATAGATACGAAAATAAGCCGAAAATAAATACATTTGCTTCACATCTCCAGCTATAGCTAGCTGAAGGTCTTCCTCAATCAGTTAAGCACATTTTAGTGATTAGTTAATTGAATATTCGTTTGATTGATGGATGAATCGATAGCCAAACAGATTGCCCTCTCAATTCTATTCTTATCTCAAGTCAGGCGTTTCACTTTAACCCTTGCCTTAACTCAACATTTTTCCTAGTTTCCCCAATCATAATCAGCAGTGTATTCCGATTCAATGCACCAAAATTACGCTTGTTAACGTGCTAGCTGCAAACATCAACAATAACAACAACACCTCTAAACGGCCAAGGGAAACTTTTCTGCCACGTTGGCAGCAATTAAAAATCTTGCCGCTCGCCGCACCTGTGATACCAATTAATAGTTTCCAGTGATTTTGAGAAAAGCAAACTAAAGCAAAGAAGAGATGTGCGCCAATTCAAGTAACTTAATATCCTTAAGCTTTGGAAACAATTCAACAATAGAATAAGCTGTTGCAATGAGTACATAGTCTACTAGTCCATTTTCATTTCCATTTTCA
Organism: Drosophila recens; assembly: GCA_037043495.1. Classification (NCBI taxonomy): domain Eukaryota; kingdom Metazoa; phylum Arthropoda; class Insecta; order Diptera; family Drosophilidae; genus Drosophila; species Drosophila recens. The sequence continues at coordinate 120,472 of JBAMBJ010001500.1, read as the reverse complement.
TATGCACAGAGTACAGTGTACAGAGTATCTGCAAGTCATACACTGTTGACTAGAGCGCAGAAAAACTGAAAATCAGTTCACCTAACAGAAAAGTACTTATTTTTAATGTTTCACGGCTCAATTACTATTTTCAAGTAACTGAAGACTTCAAAAACTATAATCAAGATTTTTTTTTAATATTTAATAAAAACTATTCTAAGGACTCTAAAATAAGATTGAGGTTTAATTTGTTTTTACTTGTTTAAATTACACATAGTACACATCATGGTTATTATATTATTTATAATTTTAGTTTAAAAGCTGTGTAACAATACTTTAAGAGTATTAAAATCGGCGGAAAATTGGACAAAAACCAAAAATTGGAACTGTTCCAGAACGCAAAACCAGAGCAAAAACTGAAAACATTTCACTGTGTGTGTCTTTGGCAATATTTGTACTGTGTTTGTGTGTATCTGTGTATCTGTAGGTCTTTGCAGCAGACCCAACTGAAGCAATATTCTTATCTGCATTGAGGCAAACATTGTGCAAGACTGTCTCCCTCTCTCTTTCTTTCTCACTGTCGTTCTTTGTCTCTGTCTGCGTCTGTCTCGGCGTGTGTATCCATTGAGCTGCTCGAATGCACTCCAGATGCACCAACTGTTGTTGGGAAAGCACAAGGAACTAGAGAGAGCCGCCTCCCTGTTGCCTAAATGCCCGCCATTTATTCGTGAATGGTACTCGGGGAGCACAGAGAAAACTTACACTCAGATAGACAGAATGCTGCAGTCTGCGTCCTCTTCAAATGCGGCTTTGAATGGCAAAGACTGCAGAATTTAAGCAACCAGCCAAACAGTCAGCGAAGCGGCAAGTTGATAATTGTCTAACCGCTGTAGGAGTTGCAGCATCTTCAATAAAGCCAGAAACTGCTTAAAGCCATGTGTGGGCATCAGCCGCAGTCTATTTTGATGACGAACAAATTGCTGGACTGACAAACTGCTCAGTTGCTTTTTTTGCTTTAATTGAATTCATAAAACTCGCATAATTTTCATTTCATTCGCTTCGCATCACGTATACGCCTCATTGTGCTGGATGGAAATGCAAATAAATCAAAATAATTTACTGCCATATCGGACTCGTAATGTGAAAAGCGCTTCAATAAATTCAGCGGGTCGCGTCCAAAAATGCCACTCAAAATAGTTTGGAACTTCATTGGACTGATGCTGCGGGCGTAACAAAAGAGATAAAAAATAAAATATAAAAATAGCAACAATTCGTGCCAAATGGTGTCAGTTGCAGCCACGCCCAGTGCCGCCCAGTGGAGCCCAGTTATTGGGTTTGTAATTCAATAGCTTTGCCTGTTGGCTGTCATTCAACACTCAGCGTGGCATGCAGCAAATGCAGCCTGCATCCTGCCACGTACGTCTGCCAATAGAAATGCCTGCGCATTTGACTTGAGCGACTTTAACTGTTTACAAGTGGCATGCAGCAGGCGGGCAGCGGCAAGAGGCAGGCAATCAGTTTGGTCCCTATTCAACTTCGACATATTGCCTGGCGGCGTCGTTGTATTTCAATTAAAAATTGTTTAACAAATCAATTTGCAACGACCTGACGTGAAACTTATTAAGCAAGAGGCAAGTGGCAAGCGACACGCGCTGCTCACAGACTGGCAAAGCAAATGCAATTTAAAACAACTAACAACGCTCTAATCGAAAGGGGCCGACTAAGAGATACCCTGCGCCCAGGTTCTTAGCTACCCCAACATGTATTTGCACTCATGCACCCATAAAAGCACACTAAAATGCGCACACATGTATATGAAAGTATTAATCGAACAAGTTACAAATTTATTATCCGAACATGATGCAATTACTAGGGAAGCCTTAAGGGTATAGTTTTAAGATGTCTCTGGCAATTCATTATTTTATTTGATTAAACTGAGGAGGAGGTTTTTTTTTGTCTGCACCTATACCAAATTTGGTGCTTCTAGCTCTAACCTTCTGTTCGTTCAAACGGACATAACTATATCGACTTATCGGCTTAGACTTGCTCGGGAGGGAGGAAAGGTATCCAAATTTTAGTTGAACGTGATTCATCCACACACGTACATACTTTATTTGGTGCTTCTAGCTCTTGCCATTCCTGAAAACTCTATCTTCATATGAACAGGCAGATAGAGATACCCGTTTCACAAAATAAATATATTTAAACTATTTTATAATTTTCAGCTCCGAAGCAATAGGCGCTTCAGTTGCTTAAAACTTACTATACCGTTATAGTTATCTGTTCTTGATGCGATTAAGTAAAGGTTCTATTTTGGTTTTACCTTTCTGTGTAGTATCAGTATCAGTATCGGTACAAAAGTAGAAAACTAAATTATTTCAAGGTATAAATAATTTTAACGTATAATTAGATAACATTAATTATGAAGTCAAGAGATTTATTTTAAAACTTAATGCGTAATGCATTTTTATGTTTTTTAAGGATTGAAGAGGCTCCGCTAGAGTTCTAAACAAAATCATCACAGGGTATAATAATGCAGGCACAACTAAATATGCTAGAAGCGTCAATTCAATTATTTAGCCTCCAGACTCCCACAGGACTATCATCGTTGGCACCGACAAAAAGCCAGGCCAAGAAGCTACCAGGCAAACTGCAGCTCAGCAACTTTCATCGGCTTCAGCTCAGCGACTAAATTAATTTATTTGTTAAACTTTTTGACGTCATCATCAAGTCAAAGTTTTTTTCTTCAAAAACGAAAGCCAAAAAAAAAAAGAAATAAATGGGATATGCAACGAAACGAATTCTCTATACTCTAACTGAGATTAGACATTGAACATTGTTTGAATTGAGCAACGATCTTCAAAACTGAATTCCGTTTAAGGAAAAAGGTAAACAAGTTAAGAAAAGCATGTTTTTAAATTGGTATTGTAGCTTTCTGAAGAAAGGAAAGCAGGGATTAAAAATAAACTGATAGACTTGAACTATGAAAAATATTAAACTTGATTTATTTGCATTTGTATTTATTTTGGCGACAAGCATGTTGCAAGCTTTTAAATTAGGACGCTAGTCACAACAAGTTTAATAGTAATATTACTGATTACAATAGTAAGTTAAGCTTAAATACTAACATTATTAATGATTATAATTGCATGATCATTGAAGCGTCGTTACAAAAGTGAAAATACCCGTAAAATAGCAATAAAGTGTATGCACACTTGCGGCCAGAAGGTGTGACTATGGCTTAAATGCTTCGTTCTCTACATCTTAAGGAAATTGCACAAGGGCCTTTGATTTTGCCATGAAGTTTTGTTTCTTTTGGCTGGATGCCTGGGTGCTTGACTACCTTGATGCCTGCATCCCTGGCATAAGTCAGAGGGATTGCTATTGCTTAGTTTTAAGTTGGCACAATTTCAGGTGAGCCACTGCCACCACTAGCAAGAACATCAACATCAACAACAACACCAACACCCACTTCCACTCTTTGGCTTTGTTGCTTTTTTCAGCTGGAGTCGCTCAGCTGCTCAAAGTTGACAAAATCAGTTGATGAAGTGACAACAAAAGCGCCTGCCGTACCCCATATAAAGATGAATCTAATGCTTGCTGGTGCATTAGCAAAAACCTTTGAGAAGTGCTTTAATTAAAAAATACTATGAGCTTGGCCAGCGTAAATGGACCTAGATTACAGTCCAGATTGTGGTTCTGATGATGTTCAAAGGTGTGAAAAATTACGAAAGCTTGCAATTAACCATAGTGTTGGGCATTAATTGCAATTAAGCAACTCGTTTATTTTCTTGTTTAACCCTTGATTAAACACACTGATTGAAGTTCAGTTCCTCATCTCAGGTCGCTCAATTTACGTAGTGCAACCAAAGAATTGCATTAAATTTCGTGGTATATCCAATTTAAGTTCAATAGAGGGCGCCACTTAACCGCAGACCCGCCCACATACCGCCCCTCAACCAACTACATGCAGACATACACACGATGTATGTATTCCTATGTAATTGAGTTTCGTGTCTGCCGCTTGCATTAAAGCCCAAACATCAGGTACACTGGTATACTCGGCATAGCCACGCCCATACGCCCTACGCAGGTGGGTGAACAAAAAACGTTAAAAGGTAAATCACATTTTGCAATTAAGGTATATTGAGAGTCAAGTGTAGAACATAAATTAACAAAGCATGAACATAGTTATTAGCTCTCTTGAATTTATTCACTAAAAATATTTACCTCTTGGTTTGATTAGGAGTATTTCCCTGCTGCTAAAGTTAATTACAATTAATATAAATTATATTGACTTATCTCTCAAGTGCTTAGCTTTACTAACAGCATCTACAAAAATATTTCAACTGAAACAAATATTTACTTTTCTTCACAAAACTTTCCTGAAGAGTTTCCACCTCAACAAAAAGGATTCGAAATTTTACAAAACTTTTGTTCCATATAATCTTTAAGTAAAATATATTAGGACATGATTTGCAACCTATAGTTAAGGGATCAGTTAATTGACTAAAAGATAAAAGTAAGGTAAGTAAAGTAAAGTGCCCAGAAATTCATTTAACATCAAAAATATTTCTGGTAAAACTTAACCGATGCTAAAATCTCACAGGTGTTGATATTGATGGTACTCAAGATTATAAATACAACTTTCCCTGTGATTTCCAGTGTAGTCCTAATCAAGATAGATATTACTCATTTCTTCTACATAGAGCTACTTTCCAATATAGTTGGTATATTATATTACTATAATCTATTGATAAAAATGTTAATTTCAAAGTGATTTTTGATTAATTGCACACTTTTAAACACATTTTCTTTAAAATTGAATTCTGCATAAAGTTGTAAGAAACTTACTTCTTAATAACATATAGTAAAAACGCATATATTTCTATATCAATTTAATTTAATCAACACTTTTGTAGTTGGATTTAGTTTAGTATTCATTAAAAGTAAAAATTCATTTCAGAATTGTATTTTCTCGTTGTTGGATCGGTTGAAAAGGCTATGCTTTCAACCTGTACTGCCATCAATCTGACTTACCTTTCTACGTCCACAACAAAGCATTCTTCGCACACGCGAATTTCCAGTAGCTGCTTTCAATCGAGTAAACTTCTTCTTCCACTGCATTTATGAGTGGGGATCCTTGTGGGAAAAGTGTTTCTTCTGCTGCTACAGTTGGGGCATTTGTGGCCCTGGCTGAAGTCTCAAGCAATGCGCCAAGGGGCGTGACCGTCTTGACATTTAGTGTAAAGTTATCGTCTCTTAATTTTACAAAAATTCATTAAGCGTTGTATAAAAAAATGCAAGTTCAATATATTCGTTGCTCGTATAGGTTGCTGCAAAAGACAGAGACAGAGAGAGAGAAAGTCAATGAGTGAATTTCTATATTTGAGTGGGTTGCAAAATTTAAGTGAGGGGAACTTAAGTTAAACTCTAGCTGTCTAGATCCTGCCAAACTCATCAGAAAGTATTTACTGTCACTTAATTGTCAGCAGGCAAACGCAATTTACAAGCTTCTCTGCTGTCAGTGAGAGTGTTGATGAGCAGCGAGTGTGCAACTTAATGAAGCTTTGCCACACTGTTGGCAGCCAACAACATTCCCCAACACTCAACAACCGACTGCTCTGACACGTGTCATATGCATTTGCCTGTTAACCATCGCAGCAGTTGGACATTTGAATAGTTAGACAGACCCAAACCCAAAGCCCCCTCCACAATGTGTCATCCAGCACTTGCATATCGAAGAGCAGTCCGATTATATACCATACACAAATAAATAAAGTAGCGCACTGATAATGCGCTGTTTATCCAGCTCTCGAATTGTGCGAGCACCGAATCAGATACAGTTCTGCATAGTAACTCGTAATATACTTATTTTATTCACATACTTATTGGCGTATACAGTAAATGTAGTCGTAAAATTTTGCATAAACTCATACCTGTATGCATCAAATCTAAATCTTATACCTAAAAAAACAAAAAATGTTTTTTACTTAAAATTTCACTTCTAGGTCAGCTTCATATTGATATTTATTACACAGCGAATGTTGGTTGAGTCACGGTCCTCATAATAGATATTAGAGACGTGGCAGAACCAATACAATTAATATAGCTACGTACAGAAAAAGAAGAACTAGAAGCACTAAATTTGGTGTGTAGACAAATATGTGCAGTAGGTTGTAGTGAATAAGTACATATGTTTCTTACAACTCCTGCATTGCTTATGGATGATTTCATATAAAAGCATTATTTCTGCAAAAAGTTAAATTTAAATGACGTAATATTTCAAGTGTCCCAAATAGGGTCTTATTTTATATGTCATAACCAGGGACTGCAAATAAGAGTTATGAATGCTAATTTCAGCTAAAAAAATCAATGTGAAGGAAACATGCTACAGTAAAATGGTAAACACCAAAATTCCTATTTCAGCCGGAACTATTGATATCAGCCAAAAACTTATATTTTCAATTTATAAAATATAAATCAAATTTAATTCTTATTTTTAATTTATATTTAAAAAGTCAAAAATAATCATTAAAATTCATTTTTTTAATAAAATTTGTGAAATAACTCTTATTTCTGATTTTTTCAATAAAAATAAAAGTTAAGAGTTATTTTTGATTTTTATTTTAAAAGTTACAAATAAGAGTTATTCCATAACTTTTATTATAAAAATCAAAAAATAAAAGTTAGGCTGAATATCTTTTGAACCAATTAGTGTATAACAAAAATTTAAATTTATTCTTGATCTATGATTCGAGATCTTTCATATGATATATCAAATGTCATTCAAGGACGAATTTGAAGGATCCAATTATTTTCTATTACTATTTAGGTAGGATATCTTGTTTTCGATTGTATACGCAATAAATGTGGACCTCTTGAGCGCTCCTCTTAGCTCTCCAATATTCTGCAAGCAATTTTTTCTTGACTCTTTTGATTAAAAAAAAAAGTTAAATACTATTCATTTATATTTTTATACTTATACACTGACTACAATTGACGGGGGGAATCGAACCCAGCTTTTTTTCAAACTGGAACTGACAGGTCAGCAACTCTAACTAGTGAGCTACGGAAATATTGTAGCTGCCTCCTTCTTTCTTCTGAATTTAAATGCTTTAGACAGCACAAAAAGCAACTATAATCAAAAGCTTTAACTACTTTGATTGTGAAAATTTAAAATAATTTGGTTTTTTACTAAATAATCGTAAAAAATCTAAAAAATCTAAAAAATCAGAAAAAATAAGAAAAAATCAAAAATAATCCGAAATACTGCAACAGAATACTGAAAAAAAAAATGAAAAATAGTAATAGAAAATAATTGCATCCTTCAAATTCGTTCTTAAAGGACATTTGATATATCATATGAAAGATCTCGAATCATAGATCAAGAATAAATTTAAATTTTTGTTATACACTAATTGGTTCAAAAGATATTCAGCTTAACTTTTATTTTTTGATTTTTATAATAAAAGTTATGGAATAACTCTTATTTGTAACTTTTAAAATAAAAATCAAAAATAACTCTTAACTTTTATTTTTATTGAAAAAATCAGAAATAAGAGTTATTTCTCAACTTTTATTAAAAAAATGAATTTTAACGATTATTTTTGACTTTTTAAATATAAATTAAAAATAAGAATTAAATTTGATTTATATTTTATAAATTGAAAATAGAAGTTTTTGGCTGATATCAATAGTTCCGGCTGAAATAGGAATTTTGGTGTTTACCATTTCACTGTAGCATGTTTCCTTCACATTGATTTTTTTAGCTGAAATTAGCATTCATAACTCTTATTTGCAGTCCCTGGTTAAATTTGATTTTTCTTACACCCAAAAAAAATGTATTTTTAATTTTTCATTTTGATTTTTGATTTTAATCTTCTTACGTTTAATTTTGAATTTTTATTTCTGATATTCATGATCGAATTTTCATAGGACTGTATAAGCGCAAATAAAATAAATTTGTTAAATAAAATATTAAAATTTAAGAATATCTGAAATAAATGTGTGAATAAACTATTAAGAATGTAATGCCTTTTTAATTATTATTATATTCAGGCCTGTTCTGAATTCCGAACGTTTTCAAAAAGTAAAAACGAAACGAAAACGAACGTTTTACTACGTAGGCTGCTATATATATTTCTGGCCTAGGCAACAATAAGTGTTGCCAGGTGCAATCTGATATTTCCATTGGAAAGGTTGACATTTTTTAGCATAACATCACTCAGAACGTGTTGTCATTTAATCGTGAATTGTTAAACTTACAGAGCTTTGAACAATTCAATTCCGTTAAAAAAATGGAATTGACACGTGAGCATTTTCGTGCGATCATTTTTCACAACTTTCGACGTGGATTATCCAGACAAGAGTGCATCGATGAACTTAAGTCTTTGTATGGCGATCAAGCACCATCCTATAGCACCGTGAAAAACTGGTATAACGAATTTAATCGTGGTCGCAGTTCGCTCAACGACGAATTCCGTGAAGGTCGTCCAAAAACGTCCGTTGTGCCAGAGAACATTGATGCCGTGCGTGAACTAATAATGCAAGATCGTCATGTGAGATAGAGGCATCCTTGGGCATTTCTCCCACCAGCATACATTCGATATTACATAAACACCTGACCGTAAAAAAGGTTTGTTGTCGTTGGATCCCGCACAATTTGACAATCGTTCAAAAAAAGGCTCGTGTCGATTGGTGCAAAGAAATGTTGAAAAAATACGATCGCGGTGCTTCAAAAGATGTTCATAAGATCGTCACAGGTGACGAATCTTGGATCTATGCGTATGAGCCCGAAACAAAACAACAATCGACCGTGTGGGTCTTCGAAGACGAGCCAAATCCAACGAAAGTTGTTCGTGGAAGAAGCACTTCGAAGCAAATGGTCGCCTGTTTCTTCGACAAAACTGGTCATGTGGCGACTGTTCCGCTTGAGCAACGAAGGACGGTCAATTCTGAGTGGTACAACACAATTTGTTTGCCTGAAGTCTTCGGAGAAATTCGAAAAACAAACAAGAGAAGACGAATCAATCTTCACCATGACAACGCGAGCTCTCACACATCGGCTCAAACCAGCGCCTTTTTGACCGGCCAAAACGTCGCGTTGATGGGTCATCCGCCGTACAGCCCTGACTTGGCACCCAATGACTTCTTTTTATTCCCGCACATCTAGAAAAAAATGCGTGGTCAACGATTTTCGTGCCCAGAAGCTGCTGTTGAAGCGTTAAAAACCATGTTTTGGAGGTGTCTCAATCGGAGTGGAAAAAGTGCTTCGACAATTGGTTTGAGCGCATGCAAAAGTGTATAAATCAGGCTGGAGAATACTTTGAAAAACAATAAAACAATTTTTGATGATAAATATTCGCATTTTCATTATTAGGCCAGAAATATATATAGCAGCCCTCGTATTTGCTGTTCCGAACTCCGAACGAAATTAACATGTTTTTACTTTTCGAACTCGGTTTCGAAAACGTTTCGATAGCAGTAAGTCATCGACCGTATCAGCTGTCATGATGAGGAAGAAATTGCTCAAATAACAACAAGCTAAGTTAATTTTTCAAAATGCCATCAGCTTTAAATATTGTTTGCTTGCAGGCCAACCTGTTTGACCTGTGAATGTGCATATTCATATTGACACGAAGCAAATGATCCAAATGTGGAGAACCAGAGCTGTCATCAATTCAAAAATAAAAGCATTCAAGCTTCAATTTGTATCTTAAATACGATTAGATTTATTTAAAATTCTTTTTGAAAATCGATTTAAAATATTTCAGGTTGAATGTAGCAGATAGAAGCTAAATTAGACTACTAATTTGTTGTCCAATTTAGTTATTCAAGCAGCTTTCGATTGCAAAGGTTGGTATCGATAACAAAAATGAAAGTGGAATTCAGAACAGCTCGGTTTAGTCATTGATGCTCGGTTTTGTTTTTCATGCAATGATTATTAATATACATACTTGTGAACCGAAACTATACCGGTGCTTCGAAACCGAAACATACAAATACCGGTTCACCGGTACGAAACCTTTATTCAAAGATTTTGTGTAACCGATACCCTAAATGCGAACGTAACCGAAACCGTAACTGAAACCGATATTCGTTTCGGTTTTAAACCCTGCTTTGCAATGTTATTATAATCTTTCTCACTAAGCCCAAACTTTTTTCTTTTAGAAAACGCTATTGACTGATACGATTGGTGTAAAATCATCTGACTTAAAAAAATTCAGGAAATGCCCAATCGGTACTTAGGGCCGGGGTATCTCGTAATCGAATACATTTTTACAATGTACATAGTATACAATTTTATCCTTTTTAAATGGTCCTTGTCCTGGTTGAAAAAACAAACATTTGAATGTTGTTAATGTTAAAGCAGTGTGATACTACTTCAATAAAATTAGCCAAGCGTTAGCTAGACAATTTATAATTTATTTTAATAACTTGTACTTATCGCTTAGACGAATGACTTATCCCGTCACTATCGAATATACTAAACATAATAAATTATATTAATATAAATATTAAATATTCAAAAAACCTGGCTTGAATGTTTCCATTCATATTCAATAAATCAACAAATGTTATCAAGCAAAGAGCTATTCTATTAACTGGCTACATCATAAATTCAATTCCAGCTAGCTTAGTACAGGCCTGACATTTGATCGCGAAAACATAACGGGGCAACTTTTAAGCTTGTTTTGTTTTAAACTTAAATCCTTTCGCTATATTTCAATGGTCTACTTATTATTATGTTACACTGTGGGCTCTTGTATCTATGTTTAACACTTTAAATGCCACAACAGCTGCACAACAATGGAATCAGCCACAACTATTATCTAGCCAACAGATACGCCCCGTCTCCAAACAGTTGCCATTGTGAATGTCAGCAGCAATGAATGTTGATATAATTTTTAATTAAAAAGCATTTGCAGCTGGCTGACTGCAATAACAGAGTGAGAGAAGTGGAAAAGGACGAAAACTCTTTGCTGCTGAAATAACTTAGCTGCTGTGAACTTGTGCAACTGTTTAGATATATTTAACTGCATGTTGTTGCATACACACTTTGCTTCTCTTAGAACTGAAGTTATTAGCGCTCCAAATCCCCAGACATACACACTTACACACACACAAGCAAATACACACTGCAGAGGCTTAGCCGCTTAAAGGACATGTTCAGTTTCAGTTTCTGCATATGATTTTGTCAAAAGGCTTGCGACCGCAATGCCAACGAAATGGAAAAAATCACAGTCAAAGAATTTTTAATTAAGTAGCTTAAAAACAGATGCAGGAGTTGGAGCAGCAAAAGTTAGCAGTTCTGGGCTGGGCTGGTCTGGGCTGAGCATCAGTTGCCAAATGCTTGCCACGTCTGTGATGATGTCGTCCTCATCGTCGCCAACGTCATGGCAGACACGTACGACGAACTGGGCCAATGGAGCTGCGGCTGGCAGTTTGCCCACGACTTCAACCGAGATTTTGTTGCCATAAAACACTTTGTCCAGAGACTGACTACTCCCCGTTTCTTCTCCCGACTTCCTGCTCCCCATACTCCCAGTAGTTTGCAATGAGAAATGTTGCAATCGTGCAGAGGACATTTAAATGTGTTGCTCGCATGCCATACCTAAGGCCATCCCAGCTATGAATATGCGAGTATCTATGAGTCCAGCTGCGTTCTGACAACTGACTGTGCAGCAGCTTCCGTTTGCAACAAAGCCAGCGCCATTCAATGAACTTCAGCTGCGCCCGGCGGTATGCAACATTTTTTCAGTTCATAATTTCTATGCAGGCAAAAACAGAGACTCTAATAGTGTGCGTGTGTGTCTCTCCGTATGTGTGTGTGTGTGTTTGTGCGAGTTATTGCCAGCAGCGGCAGCGACATGCAAATGCAGCTACAAGATACTTTGTGTCACAGCGACAACATCGCGACAAAGTGTAGCAATCAGACAAGAAAGATGTTGCTGGGTGTTAATGGAGCAACAACAACATCGACAGCACAAACAGCGACAACAACTACAGTGTCTGCAAAAAACATAATGTCTACGCATGTCTAAAATTTATTTTTATGACATCATAAATTCCGCAAGCGATGATTTCGCTTTCGCACACCCCAAGATACAATGTACGTATGGGTGAGTGGATGAATGAGTGCATAAATGAGTGACAAAATGCCATTCCATGCACGGAAATTGCAAATCATTTATCATGAGAAACCGAGGCAACACAAATACGAAATTAAATTTATCAAGCGCTTGAATATCTTAAAATTTAAAAAGTATCTGAAAAGGCCGTATTAAAATACACAAACTATATTTAGGGTCTATTGAGCAAAGACTAGCTTGCCAGCTTATGTTATATCGATTATATTGAAGTTTAACAGCTAAAAAGAGACATTAGCTCGAATGTCACAACAGCCAAAAAAGCAAAGTGACAAACCACCACCATCACCATCCAGTGGCACACCCATCGCACACACGACCGTCACACACTGTCTTCCCACACACTCAACTATGATTGCAGCAACTCCTCGCACCTCATATACCAACTCTTTATACCGTACGCTGTGTCTGCAGCGTTGGCCCTTTGGGGAATTGCCATCAGGCAAATATAACGCAAACGGTGAATTTTTGGGCAATCGCAATTGTATGCAAGCGGAAGGGCGCGGAAAAACCTACAAAATAGTAACCGAAGCCCCAGCAACAATTATAATTAGCGGCAAAAGTCGAACTTAGTAATTTGACCAATTTGTCTTAATACACGGTGTCTGTTGGTATGGCTACATCCCTTGAGGTTGCTATGGCTAGACAGTCTAGATAGTCTACTCCAACTCCCAATTTATTAAAGGGTATTGTAGATTTGGATTTTCACATACATCAAGTCAGTTAACTTTTTAAATAAATATAAATATTAATTTCTATTTAAAAGTTTCAGTTTATTCAAAAAAGACAGATTCAAAAATATACTACGCTGTTGCTTCAACCAGTTGTAAGTTATAGTACATAATCAATGCAACTATTGTAAATTTTAGCAGCCTAATAACATTTGCTTAAAAAATAATTTAACACATTTTTCGGTAAATTCCACTTTGATGCAAAAAATGTTTGCAAGGAAATAGTAATTAAGCTGTGGTTGCGATTTTCTCTCACCATTGATTCGGAACTTTTTGCTGTAATAATTTAGAATTTTTGGTGCTTTGTCGAAATGATTTTTAGGTTTTTTATTTGCCTCCACAATTTGGAGCAAAGCTCTTAACTTTTTCTCTGTCATGTTCTATATTGGACTGTGGGGTAGTTTTCAATCGCCTCTTTTCAAACGAGGCAGGCTAAAAAAGTCGGAAAATGAAAAATGTTTCGTTTATTGTTAATGTCGCGGTTAATGTTTTCTCTCCAGCCCCCATTGTGTTTTCTTTATTTTCGCCTTTTTTTTTTGTTAAATTCTAGCTGAAATTAAAGTCATTGATGTTTTGCTTTTAATACGAGTAGCACTAGTTTTCAGATGGCCATAGACATGTAATGTTTCAGCGGTACAGTGAGTACTGACAACTGAGAAAACTTTGGTTATGTTCCAACTAACAATTAAAATAAACGAAAAATATAGAATGCTCAAAAAATTTTCTAACTTCAGTAGGCTTGTAAAGCATATAAATAACAAATACAAATTAATAAAAAAAAGAAAATAAAAATAGCTTTAAGAATAAATACTTTACCCTTTTACAAAAGGCAGCTCAAGTACAGTAATTTGTATTTTCGCTTAGGCATTACAAGTATCCAATTAAGCCAGCAAAATATTATTCTTAAGAGCTCTCAAGAGCGTTATCAAAGCTCTACTACAACATCCTGAGCTTCTTCTTGATAACAAGTATAATAACTTGAACAAATATTGTGCTTTGAATCAGCATATCTAATGCCATTCTTTGACTCTTCACCGTTTGGAGTTAGACTCACCTGTCCTGTATCCCGGGTAACAACTGGTGCTGAAGGATGCTGCCTGATATTATCTGAATGATGTTTGACGTTGCCAAAAGCATTACAGACAACGACGGGGTTTCAGTTATGAGAACATGAAATCACAAAAATTGCACTGACAAGAACAACAACAACAGCAACAAGAACAGGAACAGGAACTGGAACAATAGCAACGTCAGCGGCAGCGACAGTGTCAGCGGCAGCGGCAGCGTCAGGAATGCCGGCAGGTGACTGCGTTGATGGCGGCAGGTGCAGATGGCGAGGCGTTTGGGGCTATGTTGCAGTTGCAGTTGCAGTTGCTGCAGTTGGCTTAGGCGTTAATGACAAATTGCTGATTCGGTGGTCAATGGTACGACGACGCATCTTTTTATCCCTGCACTTTAGCACTGCTCGTTCGCTCGTTTCCGTTTCACATTGTGCTCGTTGCTGCTGCTGCTGCTGCTTTCGTTGCGACTGCGACGCTGCTGCATTTTTTGCGTAACTTGTGAGCTTTTGCTTTCACACATTTCACAGTCAATTTGAACATTATTTTTTATGCGGGCAATCGGGCAGCGCCTTGCCAAACAGCGCGAATAATCGCGATGAGTCCCAAAATCCTTTTAACTTTACCGAATTTATTTTTTCCTTTCGCTGCGTTTAATTGATTTTTGCGCGTGTATATGTGAATGCATGTATGTATGCACGTACATATATGCTGGTATGTGTGCGCGCTGTATGTGTGTGCGAGTGTGGTACGTGTGTGTGGGAGCAGGCAACGGAATGCGTCCGAATGGCAGTGCGGAGCTTTTGCTTATGAGACGCGTTTTACTACGAGCGCAATGCTTTTGGCCTGAATATGCGAATTTCCTGCGCTACTCCTACGTTAGCAGAGCGCAGCGCAGCACGCACATATGGATGTATGTGTGCAAGTGTGCGTGCGTGTGTGTGTGTGGGTATGAATTTCAGTATAATAAAATATCCTGTTTGGGCAACCAGCGAGCGAACAAATGAGCGAATTTGTTCACACTGCGCATGCTCCAGAAATTTGGAGCAAGTTGCCGCTGCTGGCTATTTGTGGGCGATAGCGAGCACAGGCGATAACACTTGCCACCCACCCCACATCACAGCACACCACCACTCACTGTGCACCAACAGCACCAGAGTCGCACTGTTCAACGTCCCTTACACTGAATTTTTTCTATGTGGCTTTTTCACTTCGTTGGGGGCGGCTGACACTTTTTGTTTAGGGCACTTCTGGTTGTTGTTTTTGTTTAACTTATTTCCAGCACTGCGTTATTTGTCTTGGGTCTTCCACATTTCGAATTTTATCTCGATTTCAACAATTTAAAAAACATTCACGAAATAAAACGGAACAGCCATTAAACACAGCACCCCCTAGTTGTATGTTATGGTTTTGTCATCAGCACACTTAACATTATGCCGAACAGTAATGTTATTAACAGTGGTTGTTTGGTACTTTTACAAATAAAGCTTTACTCGTTTTTAATTTTTAAAGTAACGACGATGTTTTTCACTGTAGTTAATTTAGGCATTATTTTTTTAGTAACACAAGTAATTAAAATATCACTCTTTTGAACTTAACAGCGCTCTTTTACATGCAACAGAAGAAGAATAATAGCACCAAAAGAGCACACCGCTGGTATTTTATTATAAGACGGAAAAGCTTCAAAAATATACTGGCACACCAGCTCTGTCTTGTCTTGCGGTATTTGGTAACAATTAATGTTAAATTTTAAATATATTGCAAGTAACAGCGGTATGTTTAATGGTAAAAAAAAAATACCAAAAATAAAATACGCTAACAGCTACAGAATTGCTCCTCACTCTAGCCGTGCTATTTTTTTATTTACAGAAATCAGTCCGATGATATTTTAGCTTTATTGAACTTTTATGCTCTTTAGTTATTTAGCAATAAATTTTAAATTAATTTAAATTAATTTTAAAATAATTTGATGAAACCAAAAAAATTTTAACTTAAATAAATAAAGGTAATCACTTTAATTACTGTTTAGTGCTTCAACTAATTTATATTTGGTTAAAAATCAAAAGCAAATCAAAAACGTTTACCGGAATCCCACTAGTGTTGAATTCTTTCTGAGCGATTCATTTTAAGAGTTGGAATTTTTAGCTCAATTTGCTGAATAAGTTCAATTTGTCGCGAGCTAATTCAGTCAGATAGGTCAGTTTCTCAGTTGGTCAGCTGGTCATCAACCATAGTTGTGAATTTGAATAGGCTACAACTGCTTATATTGTATTTCTTAAAAATAGTTAACACTATATTAAAGAAAACTAAATAAAAGCGAATGAGCGAAATGAACGATATAGTTCATGATTGAAAGAATAAGTTCATTAGTTCATCTTAATGACCCGTTCATTTGAACTTTTTCAGAACGAAACGACACAACTCAAAATACAACTCTATTTTTATTGTGTATTTGTGAAAATCTTGCGTCTGAGACTCTGGGAGCTCTCAGCCCCGCCTTTGAGTGCAATTTTATCTGCACTTTCGCCGTTGTTATAGTCAGAGTGATGACAAATAAATCAACATGACCGAAAAGATAACGCTTGCCGACGCTCTGTCCAATGTGGAAGTGCTGGACGAGATTCCGCTGCCCGATGAGCAGCCATGCATTGAGGCCCAGCCCTGTTCTATTATCTACAAGGCAAACTTCGATACAAACTTCGAGGACCGCAATGGATTTGTTACAGGCATTGCAAAATACATCGAAGAGGCGACTACGCATGCAAATTTGGTAATTATCATTTAAACAACGATTCACATAGTTCTTATCGTAGCAAAAGACACACCTTACTAATTGCACTTCCTGTTGCCATAGAACGTTCTGTTGGACGAGGGACAGAAGCATGCCGTCATGCTTTACACCTGGAGGTGTTGCTCCCGGGCAATACCACAGCCGAAATCCAATGAGCAGCCAAATCGCGTGGAGATCTATGAGAAGACCGTGGATGTGCTTGCGCCGGAAGTGAACAAATTGCTCAACTTCATGTATTTCCAGCGGAAAGCAATTGAGGCATTCTCCGGAGAGGTGAAGCGTCTGTGTCACGCCGAGAAACGCAAGGATTTCGTATCGGAGGCGTATCTTTTGACGCTTGGCAAATTCATAAATATGTTTGCGGTCCTTGACGAGCTGAAGAACATGAAGTCGAGCGTGAAAAACGACTATTCCACATATCGACGAGCTGCGCAGTTCCTCAAAGTGATGTCCGATTCGCATACACTGCAGGAGTCACAGAATCTGTCCATGTTCTTGGCCACACAAAACAAAATTCGTGACACTGTGAAGGATACGCTGGAGAAGATCGTGGGCTACGAGGATTTGCTTTCGGACGTGGTCAACATCTGCGTTCACATGTTCGAGACGAAAATGTATTTGACGCCCGAGGAGAAACATATGCTTGTCAAAGTCATGGGCTTTGGACTTTTCCTCATGGACAGCGATGCCTGCAACATTAACAAGCTGGATCAGAAGAAGAAGATACGCCTCGATCGCATTGATCGAATCTTCAAGAACCTGGAGGTGGTGCCACTCTTTGGAGACATGCAAATCGCCCCGTTCAACTACATCAAACGCAGCAAGCATTTCGATTCCAGCAAATGGCCGCTGTCAAGCTCGAACGCCATCAGCCCACAGGCCGATTTAATGGTACATCTGCCACAAATTCGCGAGGATCATGTCAAGTACATCTCCGAGCTGGCACGTTACACCAATGAGGTGACCACCACCGTCAAGGAAAATCCATCTGATGCCGAGAATCGCTTCACCGCTGATTTGGCACTTCGCGGCCTGCAGCTGCTCTCGGAATGGACCAGTGTGGTTACCGAGCTGTACTCCTGGAAGCTGCTCCATCCCACAGACCATCATCAGAACAAGGATTGTCCCGTGGAGGCGGAGGAATATGAACGGGCCACTCGATACAATTACACGTCTGAGGAGAAGTTTGCACTGATCGAGGTAATCGCTATGATCAAGGGTCTGCAGGTGCTTATGGCACGCATCGAGACGGTGCTTTGCGAGGCCATCCGACGCAACATCTACTCCGAGCTGCAGGACTTTGTGCAGCTAACACTGCGCGAACCGCTGCGCAAGGCAGTCAAGAACAAGAAGGATCTTATTCGCAGCATCATCATGTCGGTGCGTGAAACATCCGCCGATTGGCAGAAGGGCTACGAGCCCACCGATGATCCTGTTTCAAAGGGCAAAAAGGATCCAGATGGCGGCTTTCGTATACACGTGCCCCGGCTCAACGTGGGACCCTCTTCCACCCAGCTTTACATGGTGCGCACCATGCTGGAGTCCTTGATTGCGGACAAGAGCGGCGGCAAGCGTACGCTCCGCAAGGACATCGACGGCAACTGCCTCATGCAGATAGATACGTTCCACAAGACGTCCTTCTATTGGAGCTACTTGCTCAACTTGAGCGACACCTTACAGAAATGCTGCGATCTGTCGCAGCTGTGGTATCGAGAGTTCTATCTGGAAATGACCATGGGCCGTAAGGTGAACAAGTGCTTGGTGCGGCATCAGCACAACGAGGAATGCAAGGATTTGATAACTATGGAGAAGCGCATACAGTTCCCCATTGAAATGTCAATGCCGTGGATTCTAACCGATCACATTCTGCAGACCAAGGAGCCCTCGATGATGGAGTAAGTGCATTGTGATAGATATATGTATTCTTAATAACAACGATCGATATGGGCAAGTCCGTCTGTTTCTATGCAAACTAGTTTCTATGTTGATGAAAGCATCAATGTGTCGCTTAGCTTCCGGTCGGAGATCAACTTTTTGTATGAGATAGTTTGCTCGATTTTGAAATATTCCAATCAATCTCACAGATTATGTAATTGGTGTCACTGTAAACGGAAGTGCACGCTAGTGACGAAGCATCATATAGCCTACGAAGGCGTGAAATTCTTATGAACTTATTCCCTATCATAAATCTGGAAATGTTTGTTCTTTCTTGTCAAGCTTATTCTAATTCTGAATCAATTGCAGATTCGTCTTGTATCCTTTGGACTTGTACAACGATTCAGCCCATTATGCGCTCACTGTCTTCCGCAAGCAGTTCCTCTACGATGAGGTGGAGGCCGAGGTCAACTTATGCTTTGACCAGTTTGTCTACAAGTTGAGTGAGCAGATCTTCGCCCATTACAAGCAGCTGGCAGGCAGGTGAGTCGAACTGATAACTGATGTTATTTAAATGACAATTAACAAATAACTTCTCAAACAATTGCAGCATTTTCTTGGATAAACGTTTTCGGCTCGAGTGCGAGGTACTCGGATTCAATTTCCAATCATATCCACGCAATAATCGCTACGATACGCTGCTAAAGCAACGACACGTTCAGTTATTGGGTAAGCAAAGTTTATATAGTTAGTCAAGTAATTGTTTTGATAATGTAAATAATTTACGTGTTTTATTTTTTTGGTTTTACCTGTTAATTAAAAAAATAGGATAAGGGATTATTGTATTCTTTGAAATGTATGTAACAGAAAGAAGGAATCATCTCCAGCCTTATAAAGTATATTAATTCTTGATCAGGATCATAAGCCAAGTTGAAAGTACAATGTCTGTCTCTGTAAGCTAGACCAAATTTTGAACTCAGACTTCTAAGAACTTCACGTAGGTCGAATTTTCTTCCAAAACCAAATCACGAAAAACCATCATACCCGCAGTCATAAGAATAGACTTTCCCGCTTGTTGCAGTTGCTCCTATTTTATTATGGTTCACACAACAGCTAAAAACAAGATAATCTGCATTCAATGAGCTTAACTATATTTTAAAGCTAAAATCAAAAATGTAATCTTTTACTTCTAAGTTTTCTAATAATGTTTTTAACTGCATTTCAGGTCGTTCTATTGATCTAAACAAGTTGGTCACACAACGCATCAATGCAAACATGCACAAGAGCATCGAGTTGGCCATCAGCCGCTTTGAGGGCACCGACATCACTGGAATTGTGGTAAGTTCTTTAGAAGATCTGAAAACCGAAAGTTGTGTTTCTTCAATTTTCCTTATGTTTACTCTCACAGGAACTTGAAGGGCTTTTGGAGGCTAATCGCATTTGCCACAAAATGCTTAGCAAGTATTTGGCTTTGGACAACTTTGACGGCATGGTTAAAGAGGCTAATCACAATGTCCTGGCACCTTATGGTCGCATCACATTGCACGTATTTGTGGAATTGAACTATGACTTTCTGGTCAATTATTGCTACAATGCGGCCACAAATCGGTCAGTTTTCTTTACTAAATCCATTTTAACGCTTGAGTAATTGACTTTCAAATGTATTTTGCAGATTTATTCGCACTAAGGTCAATTTATCATCGTCACAGGCAATACAGCGGGAGAAGCCACCGCAGATGTCACATTATTATTTGTGGGGCTCAAAGCAGCTGAATGCTGCCTATTCCACGCAATATGGACAGTACACCGGCTTCGTGGGAGCACCGCATTTCCATGCCATGTGTCGCCTGTTGGGCTACCAGGGCATCGCTGTCGTCATGGACATTATTTTGAAGGACATTGTCAAGCCACTAATTCAAGGCTCGTTGCTGCAGTTTACCAAGACGCTCATGATTGCCATGCCCAAGTCTTGCAAGCTGCCACGTTGCGAGTACGGCTCTCCCGGCGTCCTCAGCTACTATCAGGCGCATCTCACGGACATTGTGCAATATCCGGATACAAAAACTGAACTGTTCCAGTCGTTTCGAGAGTTCGGCAACTGCATCATCTTTTGCCTGCTGATCGAGCAGGCCTTGTCGCAGGAGGAGGTGTGCGATCTGCTCCACGCAGCGCTCTTCCAAAACATCTTTCCACGCCCATTCTGCAAAGGTGGATTTAAATAACATTACACCCATTTTAAACAGCTTTAATATATTTTATTTGCTTTACAGAGAACGAAAAGCCTGAAGCCAAGCAAAAGCGTCTTGAAGCTCAATTTGCCAACCTACAAATTGTTTCCAATGTGGAGAAAATTGGCACAGCCAAGGTAAGGAAGTGAATCCATCTTATGAACTATATTACATTAAAAATATTTCATCTATGAATTGACAGCAAGCAATGATTGCTCGAGAGGGAGACCTGTTAACCCGCGAGCGTCTCTGTTGCGGCCTGAGCATTTTCGAGGTGATACTAAATCGCGTCAAGAGCTATTTGGATGATCCAGTGTGGTGTGGACCCCCTCCTGCCAATGGTATTATTCA
The DNA here is from genome assembly GCA_037043495.1 of Drosophila recens. Taxonomy (NCBI): domain Eukaryota; kingdom Metazoa; phylum Arthropoda; class Insecta; order Diptera; family Drosophilidae; genus Drosophila; species Drosophila recens. The sequence continues at coordinate 99,307 of JBAMBJ010001500.1, read as the reverse complement.
TGTGGACGAGTGCTCTGAGTTTCATCGGCTCTGGTCCGCCTTACAGTTTGTCTACTGTATTCCCGTGCGCGGCACTGAGTACACCATCGAGGAGTTGTTCGGAGAGGGTCTTAACTGGGCCGGCTGTGTAATGATCGTGCTGCTTGGTCAACAGCGTCGCTTTGAAGCCTTGGACTTTTGCTACCACATTTTGCGAGTGCAGCGCGTCGATGGCAAGGATGAGGATGTCAAGGGCATTGTAAGTGGATTGCAGCTGGCTAGTTGTACTATTTGTATTCATACAATTTATTCTCGCAGCAATTGAAACGGATGGTGGATCGCATAAGACGCTTCCAAGTATTAAACTCACAAATTTTCTCAATTCTAAACAAATATCTAAAGGGTGGTGACGGTGAGGGCTCAAATGTGGAGCACGTTCGCTGTTTTCCGCCGCCACAGCATCCCTCGGTTATATCGTCGTCGTCCCACTATCAGGATCCACAAAAGTTGCGGCAGAGCATGAACAATTGAGAATAATCAAGATGCATTTAAGCTAAACGTTAACACTCACTTTACTATAACCACAATTATAATCTATCCACAAACTATTTGCGGGCATCTATCCATGCAATTCAGATATTGCGACGAATTGCCTGAGAAATACATTCGATTTTAATACAATTGTTATTCCCTTTTTTTTTGGTTTATTGTGGTATATACCTTACATACACCATGTAAATTTAAATTGTATTATGCAAGCAATTATTTACACTATTCATAGATTTATATTTTATTCCACGCTACAATCGATTGCATTCTCTCTATGTTCTATTTCAAATATTATATGTGTGTCTGCATCTGAATTAATTACTCTACATATTATAGAAATTCACACAAATTTTGCTTAATTATGCGAGAATCAGATTAGCCAAAGAATTGACAGATGGGCAAAATATGAATAAGTTGGCTTTAAATACGAAAAACATTAAAAAAAAACTGACAAAAAAAAAACTAAAATATTAATAGTGAAAAACAAAATAAAATGTGAAGCTGCCAATAAAACAGAGCGCATATAAAGAGAATTTTAGAAATATTATGTATGACGTATGTACGTACATCTCTAAATATGTAACAGAATTGATTACACGCCCAGACACAAACCTAATACAATGAACTTTATCGAATAAAATTTTCATACGTATTTCTAACAAACCCTTAAAATAATTGGTGTTCTCTCTTGGCGTTGGAATTACATGGATATATCATGAATATATTTTATTAAATTATGTTTAGTGAAATGTTTCCGAAGTGTCTGTCCCATACTAGGTATGATTTGTCAGAAGTCCCAAGTCTTGTTCGTTAACCCGTTTTTTACGGGACAACTGCTGGAATCGAAGGTGTGCAGCACCGTGAAGTTATCGGCGTAGTTGCGTGGCAAAGTGACCTTGGCATTGTCCGCTCCCAAGTAGCAAGCTCCGTAGGCGCTGCTCTTGGTGATGCGCACCAGATTGAGATTGTACGGAAGGGGCATTTTGGCCAGCTCGTTGGTGAACGCCTGCTCCAGTAGATTCCAGCTACTCCACACTGAGCCCACGCAGACGACGCCCAGCTCGCCAGACTTTACCAATTCCTTGCTCACCTTGGGCAACAGCGATTTGATCATTCGCGCCAAGTGCACGCCAGCCTCTTGGAACAGCGACAAGGCCAGCTTGTCCCCATTCTCAGCACTCAACGCCAGCTTCTTGCACAGATTGGCGAAGAAGGGCTTGTCGAATTTAGCATAGCAGTGTGTCAGCATGTCGTAGCGTGTCTCGATGCTGAAGTGCTCTTTAATCAAAGCCCAAATCTTCTCAATGGGATACGGCGACTTCTCGAAGTTGTCCATGTCGTCGAAAACCACTTTAATGGCACGATAGGATATGTACCAGGCTGCAACATATCAATATTCAATTATTCAGGGGAATGACAATAAAACAATTATTGGATGTCCATCAAATGTTATCAGTCAATTCTAATCTGGGTCGTTTCATTGGAATAATGCAAATCAAAAGCTGTTTACGAGCAACTGATAACGGCTGAAGGAGACGGTAACATAGCATAGTACTCACCACTGCCCTCGTCCCCGAGGAAATTGCCCCAACCACCGCAGTTGGCTGTGGATCCGTCCGGATTGCGCAGCAGGCAATTGGAGCCCGTTCCTGAGATAAGCACCATGCCGCCGATGGAAGAGGCGGTGAACATGCTGCCCATTGTGTCGCTGGAAACGGCATAGCTATCGGAAAGATTGGGGAATGTGTTTCGCAGCTCCTGCTCCAGCTCCCGATTGGTGGCCTCCTATTAAAAGAAATCATTTATTGTGATACAAAGATCACTAATCAGATTCTTAACTCTACCTGCTCACAACCGCTTAGACTGAGACCCAAACTCGCCAGCGGAGTGTCCATTGGTATTTTGGCCTCCTCCTTGCAACGCTCCACCATGTCGGCAATGCGACGGGCACACTCGGGAATGCCAATGCCCCAATGGTTTGTTCCCAGTCCGCTGGTGGTGCCCACAGACTCTCCACTCTCATCGCAGATGACCAGGCGGGAGTGCGTTGCTCCGCTGCAACATAAGTATAAAGATGTATAGACATTATTCATTGCGTTCGTGCTCGTCACTTATTGTTACTTCAGGTTCATGATCGCGGACAATACATACATACATATATACATATGCATAGTCTGTATATACTATTTATAGTTCAACTAAATCGAATTAAATGCTGGTCAATTGAACTAATTGAAATTGAAGAATGGGCAGGGATGCTACGTTTGATTAAGTCTATTCAATTAATCAATTTTAAGAATAGGTACAATACGTGTATGTACGTATTTATAGACAGTTTCCATACAGTATGTCTGGTAATTTCCTTGACCAACAAATTTAAATGATTTTTATTTTTAAAAAGGTTCTTATTACTTCTCTTTTTATAGTTTAAGAACCATAAGCCATAATAGCACCTAAAGGAAAGCTTATCTTGGACAAGCAGAAAAGTTTGATAACCTTGCTAAGGCCTGTATTAATTTTTGGACTGATAACACTAGTTTACAGCCATTTTGCTTTTCATGTCTGAGTGCACTTTTCTTATGGATTTTGGCCCACTAAACACGAAAATCGCACTTAAAAATTTTTTTTATGGAAGCGTTTTGGAAATATTCAGGTTTTTCCAAATTTTCGAAGTTGCTCTCACATTTTAGAGTATACCACGAGATCTAATTTACCGATGCGGTCAAAAAAGCACTCAAATTAAAGGTAACTAATCTCTTTACAACTTTTTCTCATATAGTTTTGAGATCAGCTTAGTAGTTCAGAAGCTAGCGACTTTTAAAAGTTCCAAAATCCCGTTTTTCTGTGATTTTTTGAGCTCGAGAGCTCACAAATTGCTCTAGAAAAAATAGATATCGCAAAAGTAACATTTTTTTTGAGTATTTAGCGTAAAGCTTACACTGTAACAAAGAAAATAGGCAACTGTTTATGAGAATCCATGGATAAATGGCGGAGATATACGCTTTTCAGTGAAAGAATATAAATCATCTTTTTAACGATTTTCTAGTTTGGTTTGTATGGCAGCTATATGATACAGTGGTCCGATTTAGTCCAAACTTTGTCAGGATGTATGGGATCATAACATATGCTGATTGAGTAAGATTTGTTAAGATATTTCAAGCAACAAAAAATTTTTGTAAATGTCTAATTTTTCAACTTTTTCCTCGAATTTTTAAAAACAATGTTTTGATGCAGAAAATTACTCTAAACAATTTAAATAGTGACTGCCAAAAAATTTTTTCATATATCTCTTCGCTAGTATTTTTTATAATTTTTTGAAAATGGCGAAAAAGGCACATTATGTGTGAAAATGAGGAAAAAGTGACTTTTTCGCCATTTTCAAAAAATTATTAAAAATACTAGCGAAGAGATATTTGAAAAAATTTTTTGGCAGTCACTATTTAAATTGTTTAGAGTAATTTTCTGCGTCAAAACATTGTTTTTAAAAATTCGAGGGAAAAAGTTGAAAAATTAGACGTTTACAAAAATTCGAAAATTTGCAGTCACTATTTAAATTGTTTAGAGTAATTTTCTGCGTCAAAACATTGTTTTTAAAAATTCGAGGGAAAAAGTTGAAAAATTAGACGTTTACAAAAATTCGAAAATTTGCAGTCACTATTTAAATTGTTTAGAGTAACTTTCTGCATCAAAACATTGTTTTTAAAAATTCGAGGGAAAAAGTTGAAAAATTAGACGTTTACAAAAATTCGAAAATTTCAATGGGTACATAATGGGTTAATAAAAATTTTATGTCATTCAAAAGGTATTCGAATGACCTATCCATTGATGCCAAACTTTGCATGAATGAAGCTCAAACTATGAGTAGAATTAACTTTAAATGGTGCCAAAATACTTATGCCGGGGACTGTATGTATCTGTTTATATATTTTGCTTCAAAGCATTTTAAAAATTGTATTGTTGTAGCGGTAGGTTTCGGTACTGAAACTGGAACCAAAAGGACAAAACCAAAATAGAACATTTTACCGTTAAAGTTGTTTAAGGACGTACCTAAGCCGGAACGGTTTTTTTACCGTTAAATTCACTGCTCAGACACACAAAAAAGAAGCAAGTAGAATCTTGTTTTATTTAACTAAAATATTTGAATTTTCTTATGTCAATTGTAAATGGAATTCCACTCAATTAATTGACCTATATTTACAGAAAAGAATGGGCGCTAATTCATACGGGCTATTTGGCAATTGAATAGATAAGAATATACATATGTACATACATGCATATATGGAGATGCAGATATATTTTTACATGTCTGCATTTGTAGCCCGCATTCAATTGCCGTTATTATTGCAGCTTGTGCAACGCCAAACTAAACACGACTCAATTGAGATAAATACATGTGCATTCTGCAACACGGAAGAACAGCATATGCCATTGTTATCGCCACTTCAATTGATGGCTTAATGTATTTGCATTGTTGATAAAAAGAAAAATTGTAATTGAATATTTCTATTAAGAGAATAGATAAGCAAGCCCTTGGCGCCAATTTCAAATTCAACTAAATGTGACGTCACAAAGTGCGATTAGCTGGCAGCACCGTCTGCAGTTGGCACGGTGTTGCCATATCTTCGCACACATCAACCGGTCGCATTGCACAATAAATAAACTAATTTTAATTGTTGATTGTGAATTTGCAAGGCGTTGGGGAAGAAGTGCGTGTCGTGTGCGGATTGGGAGACGGAAAGATCATAGAGTTGGTTGCGCTGCGAACTAATTAAAGCAATTTCAATTTAATTGACATGAAGCTGCTGGCAAATGTGCGCAAGTTGTTGTTGTTGCGCCGGCAAAGGCCAATGGAGCGCCTAATGACAACAACACAGGCACATGACACGACGACGACAACGACGACGGCGGCGTCAGCACCAGCACTAACCAGTGCACAGCTCGATGAACTGGAGCGGAACATTGAGCTGCGGCATCACAAGAACAATATCCCGCTGATACGCAAGCTGATCAAGGCGCTGCAGAACGGCGTCGATGCGGACAAGCAGATCCATCGGCAGCTGGAGGACCAACTGGAACTGCTGCCCAATGCGACGCACCCACGACTGCTGAGCTATGACAATCAGCCGTGCGAGTTGGCGAACTATAAGCACCGACCACTTCCCGAGCAGGGCGCCAAAGAGTTCTCCGAGTTGGCTCGAGCCCTGAATCTGTATCGCATGGACCATCTGGGGAACTATACTGGACACAAGAGCTACTACTTGACGGGGCAACTGGCGATGCTGGAGCAGGCAATCATACAGTATGCTTTGGAGTCTGTGACGAGGCAGGGCTTCAAGCTGATCTCCGTGCCCGATATTCTGCCCCGGGAAGTGATTGAGAGCTGCGGAATGCGGACCGAAGGCGATCGCACGCAGGTCTACAAGCTGGACACGGGCGAGTGTCTGTCGGGCACCTCTGAAATGGCGCTGGCAGGATTCTTTGCCGGGAAAGTGCTGGCGGAGCAGCAGCTGCCACTGAAGGTGGCCGCTGTGAGTCGCTGCTACCGGGCGGAGACATCGGGTCTGCACGAGGAGAAGGGCATCTATCGGGTGCACCAGTTCACCAAGGTGGAAATGTTTGCCATTACCACGCCGGAGCAGTCGGAGGCAATGCTGGAGCAGTTCAAGGACACTGAGATGGCGCTGTTTAAGCAACTGGGCATCAACTTTCGACTGCTCGACATGCCGCCCTGCGAGCTGGGAGCTCCGGCGTACCAGAAGTACGACATAGAAGCCTGGATGCCCGGCCGCCAGATGTGGGGCGAAATATCCAGCTGCAGCAACTGTACGGACTATCAGGCGAAACGCCTGAACATCAAGTACAAACGGGCCAGCGATGGGGGCGTGGTGCACGCCCACACACTCAATGGCACCGCGACGGCCATTCCACGTCTGCTGATCGCCCTAATTGAGTCCTATCAGAGCAGCGACAATTCAAATGCCGACTCCATCGCAATTCCCGAGGTGCTGGTGCCCTTCATGAATGGCCAGCGGACAATGGCACGGAACAAGAGGATTCCGGAGACGAAGCTGGTGAAGTTCATCAAGCCGGAATAATGTTGATAGTTATTATAAAATGAGATAGTGGATATAAACAACAATAACATGGGCTGGTCTAAGTTGATCCCATTGATAAGTGATTGTCAAGCACCTAATAATCTGCTCATTGTTAATCAATTGCGCACTTGCTGTGTGTATACTGTATGGAATAAAGTTAGTTAATAAATCAAGAGCACCGCGCCGTTTAAACAATCGATGTGGAGCTATTTTATTGACCTTACTTACCCTTCAATGCCGCCAAAAAATCTCATTTCGAATGCTCAACTTTGTTTCAACTCTTCCGTGTTTCAGATGAACGCGTTTCAGCTGACAAACGCGCGAATTCTGTAATTAAAAATAACAATAATTAACTACTTCATAAAGTGTTTCCCAACTTGATTCCCTCACTTATCCCAAGCACTCTAAATTCATTTCGTAAACACAATCTTATCGGATTTTACGATCCCCCAATTTGGCCTGCAATTTGAAATGCCAAGAATTCGCTGATCTAAGCGGAAAACGAAAGTTCGTTGCATGCGGTCAAAGAGTGGTCAACTTCTGGCTTAAACGCCACATAAACAACAAACAGTTGGCCAAGTAAGTGTTTGGACAAATCATTGTTTCTTTTTTTATAACAGCAGCTTTGATTTTAATACGAGTTATAAATAATACAAATTAATAAATTGTAGTGCCTAATAATTTATAAATTAAATATGTGCATTTTTTAATCTTGTTAAAACAATTTCTTGACTGACTGTCAAACAGAAAGCTGAGCGGGGAAATCGCAACAAGTTTACAAAACAAATTCCGATCACTTTTAACTTCGTTTGGTTGGCCGTTGATACATATGTATGTATGTTTTCATGAATGATATTCATCATCTCTAAGACTTTAGTGGTTCTTTTTTTATTTTTTAAATGACAACTCACTTTAACTAATTGCTCACACGTCAACACAAACGTAGCCGTTAAATTTTTCTATTTTAATGCACACCCACACACACACACACACACACATGCATGCATGGATAGTTATTGTTAAGCTAACAGCTGAAATTGCGCTAAATATTCCCATGCATTTGGTTCTTACCCGTCTGGGGAGCTACTGATACGGAAAACGTCTAAGCGCTTTGAAGCCCACACACAAAATATTGTTTTGAGACGCCAACATTGTTATTTAAAGATTGGCATCCGCGTTGATTGTCAGCTGTTGCCATAGCTTGGTGCTGCATAATGCCAGACATGTACAAATAACAGTGCTGTAAACCGCACTTTAAAACTGGTACGCTGCTCGATCAAATATTTAATACTTGTATTTTGTGTGCTTATATTACACTAGTGGGATTCCGGTAAACGTTTTTGATTTGGTTTAGATTATTTTTAACAAAATCAAATCAGTTGACGGAACGACCCTTGCACACTGATTTTTTGATATTCGTGAACAGCTGACAGCCTGGGCGAACAACTGATTGACAGCTAAAAAGTATACAAAAATAGGGCGTAATTGCACAAAATGCCAGAAAAGGAAATTTATTATTAAACGAAAGTTGGCTCATCGAATATATTTTATTGAATATTCGTAGATTTACAATCGTACACAAACACCAACTGTCACACAGCTGTTCGAAACCAAATCAAAATGAAAACGAACTCAGTCTCAGAGCTGATTTCACGAAATCAATGGTAAGACCACATTTCGATTTGCTCTGGGCACACTGAAAATTTTGTATGGAGCAGCTGTGAACAGCTGACTGCGAAATCAAAATCAAATCTAAACCAAATCAAAAACGTTTACCGGAATCCCACTACTATGTTGTGAATTCGAAATGGAGATCTCGGTACACTTTCTCCTTCACAAGTTTTTTTTTTTATAATTTGAATATTTCTTATTTACTGGAGATAAATTGCTATTGATCTCTGATGGATAAAGCTGCTAAGTACAAGAAAAGGAATTGAATTGCAGCTAGAGCTGTTGTTCTGCAAGAAACCTATTTTTTAAGTTCCTTTAAGAAATAGTTTTCATACTTATGTTATTTTGTGCTTTCGTCTTATTTTTATTTGAATTACGTTTTAGCTGTCATCTGTTTCAGGAATACCCGTACTGTCAGCAGTTGCATTAAACGTAGTGCTGTAAAACGCAAACATTCGAAAACAGTTGCGCATCTCAATCCTTATCAGTTTCTATCAAATATTTATTTGTATTTTACTTTTTGCCCTTGTCCTTATCCTTATCTTTTATTGTGTACTTGTCGTAGGACTTTGTCGGATCGTAAGGCTCCCAGCGACTGGCCGGGAATATGTGCTTGTTGCGCTCATACCAGGAGCGGAGCAACACCTTGCCCGCATGCGATTCCTCCTTCTCGACAGATGCGTCGCTTATCATGCGCACGTCGTCGTGGACATCGAACTGAAAGAGTGGCCCGGACTTGCCGCGTGCCTTGGTCACGATGAAGTCGTAGAAGGAGTAGTGGTGGGGCAGTATCAAGTCCTCTTTGACGTACATCAGTTGATCGGCCATCACGGTCTTCAGCTCGATGAACTCCTTGCGCAGCAGCTCCAAGCATTTCTGCAGGAACTGGTAGATGGAGTTGCCCTTCTTCATGAGCACGTTTCGCCTGTGGCCAGATCCGTCCCAGTAGCTGAATGTAATCGAGATGTCTTCATCTTTGAGCTCCGCCTGCTGCATCACCCATTCCTGGCGCAGTTGCTCGCGCAGGCGGTTCTCCTGCTCCTCCCGCTCGCGATCTGGTAAAAACGATGTATCCACATCGGGATTCTTACAGATCTTTTTCTTCTTAATGGGAACTTCTTCGTTGCGTAATTCGGTCCACTTGGTTGGCATCGGTTTCTGGAACGTGTCCTCGGTATCGTCTTCATTATCGTCTGGATTCTCGTCATCCTCGTCCAAGTTGAAAGACAGGGCTTGTATTTGCCGCTTCTGTTTGTTCTTCTCGGCCTGGATGGCTTCCAAGGCGCGCTGTTTCTCGCGATCCTTTTCGTCCTTCTTCTGTGCCAGTTTCTTTTCCCGCTCGCGCACAATGTCCTCCTGCTTGGCCTTCATCTCGTCCAGCGTGACCAGGCCAATGGTCGACGACTTGAGCTGCTGCTCCACGGCATCGTAGTGCGTTGCAAACTTGTTCTCAATCTTGTCCAGCTTCAGTTCCTCCTCTATTTTCTTCTTCCGAAACTCAATCTCCTGTTGTTGTATTTCGCGCTTCTTCATCAGCTGCGCTGCTCTCCCAGCCTCGCTGGCTGCACCCTTGTAGTGGGCCATGGCGTGAGCAAAAGTCTAACCAGCAAGTTAACACAACACTTGCGCTATGTGCGACTATCAGGCTTTTTCTTTATAATTTTTTAACAAAATAGACTTTGTTTTGATTGATATTCACGTTGTTGTGTCGTTTCGTTCTGAACAAGTTCAAATGAACGGGTCATTGAAATGCACGAATGAACTTATTCAGCAAATTGAACTAAAAATCCCAAAAAACCTTTTGTGGGGTAGTGATTAGAGGTGGAGAACTATCGATAGTCGGCACCATCGATAGTCAGCGATATTATTTTTTTAACCATCGATAGTTTTCGATAGTGTGTTAAATTGAGTATTAAAGTATTTTAAATTCCAAAAATTTTAAATTTTTATATAATATTCCAATGAAAATTTGAAATTGGTATTAAGTTAGGTATTATAAATATAAAAATAAATAAAACTCGCTATCAATAATAATGTTTCGCTATTAGCTATTGTAAAATCCAAAGTTCAACGATCTAAATCTTTTTGTCCAGCCTACTGAACATGCGCTCGGACTCGGTTCAGTTCCGTTATGTTCTTTCTTAACTTTTTCGACCGTAGTAAGGAACTTGTCCATGTAATTAAAATATATAAATATTAAAAACAAAACTTAAATGTGTCCGAAGCTCTGCAGATGCCAAATGCGCGCCTTTCTGTGACAAGTTGAGCGTCATAAAAAACTATCGCCCACTATCGATAGTGCAAGTCTCCATCGATGGCGGCTCGATAGTGCTTGACCATCGATAGTGCCATCGATAGTTCTCCACCTCTACGCTCTAGCACGCAAAGTAAAAAAACAGCCTTGAAGAATGCATTTCTGCTCTTAAGCCTAGTACCGACGTGAGATAAATTTTTAGCGGCGGAAAATGCTCAATATTTAGCTGTCGACGAGCGTAAAGCCAGAGTTGCCAAATCAACACGAAAAAATAACAAAAAGTTGAGTGGTAACTCTATGCGTCCACAGCGGTTTATTTTAAATATGAACATGCAGAACTGATTTGCATAAAAAGAGGAGAGAATAAACAATGAAAACTGTATATTAATGATAATGGAGGAGAAATATGCGATGGCACGCAAGCACAGCGGGTTTTGGGTGCACCCATCGCCTTAGAACTTTTTACGTGGATTCTCCCTCTAAATTAATGAAAAAATACAAATATTGGCCTCTTTTTCACCTCTTTAATCAGTAGAATTTTGTCTGCTGTTTCGAAAAGAACCAATCTGCTGTTTTTTGTTAATTTCCCGGCCATATCTTTTGAGTTATTGTGAGAGAGTGAGATAGATAGATAGCAAAACTCTAAACAAATCGATGTTTCGCTGTGCTTGACAGTTGTTTCAAACAGTGCTGGATAACGCCCGTTCCTTATCTGGCAACTCCGTTTTTAGTTTCAGTTTAGTTGACGTGCGGACCGACAAGCGGAGATAAATGTCGTTTCTTCTTATTCACCTTACGCCAGCGTTTTTTTTATATGGAGTTTGACCTTACGCTAGGCCTTTTTTCTCACGTCGGTACTAGGCTTTAGACTCTAAGACTTAGAGTGTTATTCGATTAATAATATCGAAGAGCAGCACTAAATAAAAGTATAACTATGCTTCATATATTTGAAAAAATAAAAAAAAAAATAATGGTTTTGTAAAGTTTTCAGTTCTTTCTTTATTAATTATATTATTTTCACAGAAGTACAACCTTTTCGTTTTGCGTTCTTTTTAAAAAGTTAAGTATCGAAGCTCGTTGTATCGATATGATTATTCAATAATATCGATACAGCTCGCTCCTTTAAATATCGATACATGTAGTGTTTAAATCTATCGATTAGCTTAATTTAATTTTAAATATTTATTACGATCTTTACATTCGGCCGACCTGACAATATAATCGACCACGATTTATTTACATGCGAATAATCCTAAATTAACACTAGATATCCAAGGCTTGAGCCGTGCGGGCTCTAAGACACTTCGAAATGGTAATTGAGTCATTTGACAGTTATCTACATCCACAATCTCGTAACGATCATTTTCAAACACACGCCTGACCTTATAAGGACCACGATATTTTGGCGCAAACTTTTTATTAATACCAGCGGTTGTATCCACATTACGAATTGCAACGTAGTCACCTACTTTATATTTTAACGGAGGCCTATGCTTTTGCCTATGTATGTCCTCGTTTCTTAATTGTGACTGAACTATATTTTTACCTGCAGTTTGTCTAATAGATTCCAAATCTCGCTGCTCTATGCTATTTATTCTACACTCTAAATATTCTGCCAACTCATCAACTATGGGTCCTTTCTGATCAACACCAAACAATAACATACTAGGGGTTTTCTTTGTGCTACTATGGACGGCATTGTTTATAGCATATTCTACCCTATACATAAGCTTATGCCAATCCGACTGCAGCAACGGTTCTGACAATTTTCCCAACATGGGTGTTAGTACTCGGTTCACTCGTTCCACCTGCCCATTAGCTTGTGGCGCACCTGTTGCAACTTTAATATGCTCTATGTCCCGTTCTGTCAGAAAGCTACTAAACTCCAAAGAAGTGAAACACGTCCCACGGTCAGAAATTATTCTCTTAGGGCGACTATAAAATTCAAAATACTTTGACAATGCATCTCTAGCCTCACGAGTACTTGTACTATTCACCGGGAATAATTTAACAAATTTTGTAAATGCATCCACTACAACCAATAAATGCTTTCTTTTCGAATTTATGCTCGGTAGCGGCCCTAGGTGATCGATATGAAGAGTATGAAACGGAACAGAAGGTTTTGGAATACTATGCAACGTCCTATTATGAATAGTTTTTGGAACAGAATGCAATATGCATGGCAAACAGTTTTTGATAAATGTCTCTACTTTACTGCGCATAGAAGGGAACCAATAAGATTTTCTCAAATTATTAACACACTTTTCTGCTGCTAAATGTCCCAATTTCTCGTGAGCTAATCGAATTAACTGATCTTCCATATTAAGGGGAACATACAACCGTAAGTTATCATTTTCATCGATTTTATACACAACACCGTCTACTAATTCAAAACCTAGAACTTCAGCATTCTCTAACAAATCACGGGTTCTCACAATATCTGGATCTCTCATCTGTTCGGTGTGTAGCAATAAGTCAACATCCTCTTTTGTTACGCCTACTACGCCTACGATAGGGAAGGATTTCAATAAGGATTCTTCTAAAAACTCAAACTTTTCACTATGCTTACTCTCTCCCCAGGCTTCTTTACTATCGTCTACATACTCTTTTCTAGCATCTTCTCTATCCTGATCCTGATTCCTACGGTCACTTCTTCGATTATCCCTACGGTTTTCATTATAATTAACACTATGACTCATACAATCAACACTAAGGTCATCACTATGGTTACTCCTAAGATCATCACTATGGTTACTCCTAAAGTCATCGCTACGGTTATCACTATGGTTGTTCCTAAGATCAACATTATGGTTCTCGCTAGGGTTATCACTACTCTCAAAATCTACTATGTCTGCTTACCTACTCAATGCGTCAACGTCAGACATATTACTTCCGGGCCTATGTTCGATACGGTAATCATAATTCTCTAGTTCCAGAGACCAACGAGCAATTTTCGGATTAATAGCTTTTCGACTAAGAGTTTGCACCAAGGAGTTGCAATCGGTGACAATCTTAAAGGCTCTATGTTCTAAATAAACTCTAAAACGGCGCAATGCATAAATGATTGCAAGAGTCTCAAGCTCAAAGCTGTGATATCTAGACTCAGCAGCTGTTGTCTTGCCAGAATAAAATGCTACAGGATGCATTTTCCCATCATCTTGGCGTTGCATTAATATAGCACCAAAACCATGTGAACTTGCATCAGTGTGCAACTCGGTTTCCCTTTTGGGACTGAATATTGCCAACACTGGTGGATTTGCCAATGCCAACTTAAGAGTATTAAACGCCTCTGTTTGCTCTTTGTTAAGAGGAAAAGGACCACCGTTTTTTAACAATTCCGTCAACGGTCTTGCAATGCTAGCAAACGAAAAAACAAAACGACGGAAGTACGAGAAAAATCCCAAGCATGAATGCAAACTCTTAAGGTTATGTGGGATTGGATACTGTCTCAACACCTCTAAATGAGAATCATTCGGTGATATGCCATGCTTATTGACCCTATAACCCAAGAACTCACATTCTCTCTCTAGAAATTTACACTTCTTAAGATTAATTTCCAAACTATACTCACTAATTCTGTCCATCAATTTTCCCAAAATAACGAAATGTTCCTGTACAGTTTTCGTTGCCACTACGATATCATCCATATATGCAACAATTTTCTTAGCTCTAATAAGATCCTTAAATACATCAAAAATAAATCTCTGGAAAATAGCTGGTCCGTTCCTAAGGCCAAATGGCATCCGTAGGTACTCAAACTGACCATGAGGGGTCACAAAGGATGTGTATTGTATGGAACTATCTTCTACAGCTATTTGGTGAAAACCTTGTTTGAGATCAATAACTGAAAAACACTGCTTATCCTCTAAATACTCTAAGCAATCCTCTATAAGGGGTAATGGAAAATTGTCACGAACAGTAAGTTTGTTAAGGCCTCTATAATCAACGCACATACGAATTTCTCCAGACTTCTTTTTTACCAATACAATGGGAGATGCATATGGAGATTCGCTAGGTCGTATTATCTTTCTTTCCAATAAGTCCTCAATAATTTCCGCCACTTTCTCTCTTTCATAATAAGATAAGCGTCTGGGTGTGCAATGAAAAGGTGTTGTATCAGTTAATCTTATGTTCATCTGCAGTCTCGGGATTGTAACATTATTACACTTGTTGACCAAATACCTAGAACTTATAAGTGCAGTACATTCTTCAGTTGCCTGCCTACCAAAACCTGACCCTACGCTAATTTCTTCGTGAGCTTCAATATCAATATTTGCGCAAAAGTCCTTAAATTCGTCGTATGTTTGAATATCATCGTTACCCATTGTTTGCAATGGATTTGTATCTGGAATTATTTGATTAAATGGTAAGTTAGTTATATTTATCTTATCTGTAGTATTGGTGAACAAAGATTCAGGGGTATCATTCGTGCTTTTTATTTCATTTTTATAAACTAATTTAATATTCATTTTCTGCAAAGCATCACGGCCCAGTAATACTAAGCTAGGTAATGTTTTGGGTTTAACAACATAAAACAAAATTATATTAGTCTTCATGACAAAATTAATATGGCCTTCAATTTGGCCCTTAATAGGGATAAAATTCCCACCTAATCCATAATATTTTTCAAAACATGGCCTTAAAACTACATTTTTGAGTACTAATGATATATCAAGAAAGCTTACTGGACTACCGGTATCAACTAAAGCACGAATATTATATCTTTGCTCACCAGGCAATATTCATAAATCAATCAGCGGTGTTACAGGAATTGTTGTACACCCATCTAACTTCTCTCCAGACATAGGTTCCACCTGCGGCAGCATTGCGCTCCCATTAGCGCTCTGCTGTGGACATTGACGGTACTGATGATCCGTGCCCCAACACTTGAAGCAAGCTCCTTGAGGTCTTTTGGGCTGCTTACAGTCAGACATACGATGCCCAAACTTACGACAGTTGAAGCACCTTATTTCTCCAGATTGCTGGCCCTCTGATGTCTTCGCGCTGGTCTTCTCGTTTTCTGCAGCACGATTCACAACAGCTCCGGGCACTTGTCGAAACTGATCATATATGAGAAGCTTCTCACGCAGCTCGTCCAGCGAAGTACAATACATCATAAATGCAGCGGCGCCTGACTTGTCTTGTAGACCGTTGACAATAAACTGGATCACATCGCTCGTAGCTAACTCAGCCTGCATAGCTATGCTGCACATCGCCACAAAATACTGCAGCGCGCTCTCTCCTTTTTTTATTTTGCGTGCTTCCAGCTGCTTTCCAATATCCCACGCTGTTACCTTATGTCTGAAGGTGTGGATCAACTCCTGCTTCATGTCTTTCCAGTTTAGTATTCCAGTATTGCACATGTACAACTGAGCAGATCCGGATAGGAGACGTTTAGCGAACACGAAGCGCTTCATGGGACTCACGTTGTAGACATCCATAATATCCTCAAAGTCACGTGTCCAAAGCAAAACGGGGTAGTTATCATCGCCGGAGAAAGAGCGCACTAGAGCTTCAACATCTTTGACGCTTAGGGCATCTTTGGACCCTGCATCAACAGACAAATCAATTTTTTTCAATTCTGTTTGCAGTTCAGCAATCCGTTTGCGAGTAGCCAGAAGATTTTCTAATTGCTTCAAATGTTGCGCTTCAGCTTCATAACTTTTCCTCAATTCGCAGAATTCTTCGTCTTTTGCTTTATTCGGTTGAATTTCGTCACATTTCGGTCGATCGGCCATCTTGTATTTCTCATGAATTTCATCAGACTCTGGCGCCAAATTGCCGGCGTCGCTTTCAACAAAGTCTGAATTTGGTAACACGGGCAAACTTATTAATGATGCACTTGGATCATCTGCATCGATCAAATTGTTCAGGTTTTCCATATTCACAGCTTTATTTACTGCTGCGCGAAGTTGTTGAATTGACGCGCCTTCACTGATGCGGCCGCCAAAACTTTTTAATATAGCACGTATGTAGTTCTGATTTAGTTTTACAAACGATTTCACTATATTGCATAGTTCAAACGATCTCGAGAAGGATTAGGGCATACCCCACACCTGATATGTAAAGTTTTCAGTTCTTTCTTTATTAATTATATTATTTTCACAGAAGTACAACCTTTTCGTTTTGCGTTCTTTTTAAAAGTAAAGTATCGAAGCTCGTTGTATCGATATGATTATTCAATAATATCGATACAGCTCGCTCCTTTAAATATCGATACATGTAGTGTTTAAATCTATCGATTAGCTTAATTTAATTTTAAATATTTATTACGATCTTTACAGTTTTCAACTTCTTTAAAGCAGATTATAAAAATTCCAGTTTATTCTTAAGTTACACTTCATGGTAGTACAAAAATTATTACAGGTTCGGATTTTTCAACGAAAATCATACAAAAATTCTTGTAATTACAGTCGAACTTCCCTAACTCGAATCACCATTATCCAAGAAAAAGTTCGAGTTAGGGAGACTTCGAGTTAGGGAATTTTTTTTTTTACTTTTTTAAATGAAACTACAATTTCATTCATTTATAAATACATTTCAAATAAAAAACTTTTCTTGTTATTTTCAACAAAAAAAATTCCAGTTTGTTCAAGACCTGTCAATATTCTCAAAAAAAGGTTTTATCGTTCTTTTCAGTTCCCGATTCAAATGACATAATTAATTTTCCATTTTTTTATATTCAGGACTGTTCCGGTTTTCACTTTCGGCAAGATTTTGCGAAAATGAATTTCCCTCACTTGTTCCGGTTTTCACTTTCGGCAAGATTTTGCGAATTGAATTCACGTGACATTGAGCAAGTGAGTTTGAATTCGGAAGGGTTAAATCGATGATTTTGGCATGCTTAGTAAAATAAAATATTTATACAATACTTCAATGTTTTGGGAATATTACTACATTATCAGATAAAAAAAAATATTTTGTTTGATTTTTAAATAATTTTTATTTCATCATACCCCAAAATCGATAAGACTCTAACCTAACATTTTTGTCGGATTTGCTCGACCTGTTCTGGTTTCCGCAAATATTTGTGAAAATGAATGGCAACTTTATTAGGGCTGCCCTTGTATATGAAGAAAGTAGTAAATACTTTGGTACATGTTTTAAACCACAATTTAGGTGTTTTTATGTATTGCGTAAAATGAAGAATTAAATTTCTTGTTTTTTAAATGCAAGTTTGGACAAAACTGTTTGTAATTTAATGCAAAAAAAAACTGCTTATTTATGTAAACAAACACTGTGCAACAATTGACAACTCTGCAAAAAGACATTTCCAGCACTGAAATTAACCCGCGCTTTCAAAAATACAAAGGTTATAACAAAAGTAGGTTTTACCTTTGAAAAATGTTTTGACTTATGATTAAATAAATATTTGATGAATAAATTACACAATTAATAATTATTTTAGCAGGCGAAAATTCATTTGACGCAAATGTCTGATTCGCTTAAAACATTTTCCAGCACTGTTCTGCAAAAAATTACTCAACACAATGTGGAAGGGAAATTCGGAGGGTAATTCGTAGGAAATGTAAAGGAATTTTAAGGGAAATTCGGTCAAATCTTGCGGATTGAAATTCGCAAAAAACAAGTGAAAACCGGAACAGGCCTGATTATAATAAAAACTGTTTTCGATGAGATCCCAATGGTAAATATGTCGCAGAAAACTGTACAGAATTCATACAGCGCGCTCACAGTTCTGCGCGCCGAGTTCGTGTAAAACCCTCATTCGCTTTTATACATGCGTGGCCAAAATTCTCTGTAGGAAATTTATAAAACCGCGCGGCAGACTCCGCTACGAAGTCGAACGTTTTACTGAGTTCTTCGCAGGGCTCTGCTGCATACTTTTCTGTATGCGTATTTCTGCTGTAAAAAATCTAGTTGGAATTCTGGCTGGTTTTAGTATGAAATCTGGTTGGAATTCTTATTGAAAGACCCCACCCCTAATTACCGGCAAATCGCACGGCAGTAGAAATAAAATGTTTATGCATATTTTTAATTAATAATTTTATTTAAACATTGATTTACATTCATTTATTACATTCTTACAGTAACTTAAACTAATTTAGATATATAAGAACACTGAAAAGAAAGAAAAATCAAACAATAATAACAAATGTGGTATTTTATGTGTTTTGCATTTTACTTACCTGGCTTGTGTGTATATACAAAATAGTAGCACTGCCGAATGTGGTAGACTGTAATATATTAATTGTGTTTTATTTGTAAACTATATTAACATACGCAATAAATATATTTAACTTACCTCTTTACTTATGTATGTTGTTTACGCAACACGAGCTGACACTTAACTAAAACGCAAAAGAAAAACTGCAAGAAATACACACAAAAAGGGTTGCAACCCATACAAAATGTAGCTGATCGAGTTTTTTTGTACACTGCAATAACTGCTGCAAAACCCTATGACAACCCTACAAAAGTGAATACAAACAAAGAAACAAAGAAAAAATCCAAGCAGCGTTCTCTGCAGCAGAACGCTATGTCGAACTCAAGCAAACGAGCGAACTCATAGCGGAGTTTGCTGCATGTATTTCGCACAGCTTAAAAACAATTCTGTGCAGCGTTCTCTGCAGCTGAACGCAGTGTCAAACTCACTAAAACGTTCGAGTTCGTAGCGGACTTTGTTGCAGGGAACTTTTACCACGACGCAAACGATTCTAAGCAGCGTCTTGTACAACCAAACACTATGAGAAACTCAAGCAGACGAGCGAACTCATAGCGGAATTTGCTGCGGGGATTTCACATTTAGAGACGATGGATTCTGACTACAGAGCGCGCTAATGAAAGTTTGCAGAATCAGGGATGTGCAACTTAAATCTGAAGCGTTCTGTACAGCGGCCGTATAGAATTCGTTCACCACATGACTGAATTCCCGGCTGGGATACCATATTTTTCAGCCACTTAAATGTTTTCGGTCCACTTTTAAATTTCTTAACAAATAAGTTTAAGGATTTCTTAAAAAGATAAACATTTTAATACACGTGCTGGTGCCATGGTAAATAATCTTGAGCTGGTGCGCTGACAAAGAAGTACATTACGAACATCTTTCCTATACCAATTTCAGTAAGCCTAAGTATGTAATTGTTGATGCAATATTCTATCATATTTCATCAAAATATGTTAACGTTCATCAATATTAAGTAAAAAAACGAGCCGGTAACAAAAACATAAAATAGAAACGAAAAAAAATCAAAACTTTATTGGGAATTTTCCGAAAAATTCGACTTACAGAAGTACGGGCCAATATTTTTGTTCGAGTTAGGGAGAAATTCGAGTTAGGGAAGTTCGAGTTAGGGAAGTAGAATTGTATGAAATTTGCTTAGTAAACGCTATTGCCACTCGGTTTTGTTCGAGTTAGAGAAACTTCGAGTTAGGGAAGTTCGAGTTAGGGAAGTTCGACTGTATTTATATGTTTTAGATTAATATCGAGCACATTAATATTGTTGTATCATGTAAATGTTTAGTTCTCATTTTGTAATGGTGGTAATATCTGATTACTTATACATACATACATGTATGATTATTCAACTTCATTTACTTTATCTTCTTCAGCTTCTTGACTCGATTCATCATTTGGTTTAAATTCAAGGAACTCTTGATCACTGATAAAAGACTCCAATATCAGCTGTCTATCTGTTTTAATAAAATCTCTCCAGATTGCCGTCTTGTTTACTTTGTGAATATGAGTTTTGATAAATACAATTGCCTCGGATTTAAGATCCTCTATATTGAACAGATCGGCCATCTTTAGCACTACAGCTGCAGTTTCAATGGATAAAGTGTCGCTTAAAGACATTGCACACATCGCTTTCAGTCTGTCGAGCTCATACTTATCAGCAGCAGTCATCAGATCCACAGTCATCTCTTTTAAATTGGGGGCTTCCCCGGTATACATGAATCGCAGCAGTTCCATGACAACATCGTAAGAGAAATCGCCAATGTCAACAACATTCTCCGTATTTTCCTTCATTGAATGCCTGAACATGGCCGCAAAAACTTTGCTGCGAGCTACGATCATAAAATAAAGTTTAACTTAATATTTTAATGGTTTAAGGTTCCGTCTTACCTGATAATATGTTCTTATGTGCTGATATTTTATGTTCATCAGCTGTGACGATCGTCACATCGGCAAATTCCTTTGTTTCAAGTAATGTCCCAAGATCTTCAGTTAATTTAGCAATCGGAAATTTACATAGGTTACCCTGTTCTGTGGATTTATTTTTAACCACAACGATCTGACAATCTACTTCTAGATTGTCATCGATCAACTTTTTTTTTACGTCTTTGATGGATTTGGAACATCTATAATCATTTTTGGTTGACCAATTGAAAGGCTCGAACGAATCTCTTGCGATCGACATCGTTAGTTGGAAATTAACTTCTAAGTTGCTCCCGAAGGGACACAAACGAATACATAAGAGTTCTCTTTCTTTTGTTAGTTCCATACTAAACTGCAGATCACTCTCGTCATTTGGAAACTTGGGTGATTCCAAGCCTTTAAAGGCATCCATTTCAAGCAATTTACCAATGCTTTCGATTGTCCAAACGTGCTTTATAGTCTCAAATTCGTGCGATGTCTTGCTCCAACTCTTTTTTACACTCATTTTTGATTGTGTTATGTCCAAGATAAATTCATTTACTGTCAATGCTTTCTTCGATGCTATATTTTTAAACATCGAAATCATCGCTGGAGGGAGGAATCATCGATAATTCTCCACCTCCACCAAACATTGTTGATAGCTTATACTAGAGGTGGAGAACTATCGATAGTCGGCACCATCGATAGTCAGCGATATTATTTTTTAAACCATTGATAGTTTTCGATAGTGTGTTAAATTGAGTATTAATGTATTTTAAATTCCAAAAATTTTAAATTTTTATATAAAATTCCAATGAAAATTTGAAATTGGTATTAAGTTAGGTATTATAAATATAAAAATAAATAAAACTCGCTATCGCTAGCTATTGTAAAATCCAAAGTTCAACGATCTAAATCTTTTTGTCCAGCCTACTGAACATGCGCTCGGACTCGGTTCAGTTCCGTTATGTTCTTTCTTAACTTTTTCGACTGTAGTAAGGAACTTGTCCATGTAATTAAAATATATATGTAATTATTTAAAACAAAACTTAAATGTTTCGGTAGCTCTGCAGATGCCAAAAGCGAGCCTTCCTGTGACGTGTTGAGCATCATAAAAAACTATCGCCCACTATCGATAGTGCAGGTCTGCCATCGATGACGGCTCGATAGTGCTTGACCATCGATAGTGCCGATAGTGCCATCGATAGTTCTCCACCTCTAGTAGTGATCGATCTATGCATCTATGCATCGAGCATCGATGTTTTTATAGCGATGTTTCTCGATTTTTTCCGATGTTTTTGTAGATGTCGATTCATCGATGTTACTTGGCGATGCATCGATGTTTCGCAAAACGTCGGTTGCCGCACTTTCAATACGCTCTTTTCGCCGCTCTAGCAGTGAGTTTATAGTAATTTGAGCAGTGTTCAAAATGCCTTAGTGAATAAATTCATTAAAATTCGTCAGAGACTCTATAGCTACAAGAAGGCTTACATATTTCTTTTCAAAGTTCCCATCAAAAAGCCTTTTTGTAGTTTGTGTTGATACATTAAAGATAATAACAGTTTGAAACTTTAAAACACAATTGAAAGCATACGTTTTTAAGAGAAAACGAGACTTACTAAACTAAGAAATTTCATTTTTCTTCGACAAAAGGTATGGTTTTTAAAAATTAGACATTCATCGATGCATCGAAGTTTCGACACGATGTATCAACCAACATCGATGTTTCATTTTGAAAACATCGATGAGCATCGACATCGATGCTTCCACTCAAATTTACATCACTATTGTGGGGTGGTGGCCAGTGTTGCCAATTTAGCTATTTTCCCGACAGATTTAGCGGGTTGCAGCAACTGGCAAATGCGGGATAAATTGTAAAACAGCGGGTAGCGGGAATTTTAGCTACTTCAAAAATAATTTTAGCTTTTTGAAAACATCTAGTAACTTCATGTATTTTTATGTTTTACGTTGCCACACTTAAACACTTTGTAGTAGTTTTTCCATTTGAATGGCACAAAAACATCGATAAGCCAAAAGAGCATTAAATTTTGTCGTTTTTAGCTATGAAATCAATTCAATCTAGTCACAATTTATGAATCGATCGGGGACAATGTTTAAAATATATACAGTGGTCCACTAATGTCTTCTTACCCCCTAACTTTGTCAAATTTTTGTATAATAAAAAAGATTGGATGCAGATATAAATTCCTTTTGAATGATGCAAAAATTTCCTTAACCCATTAAGTACCCATTGAAAATTTTTAATTTTTTTTGTAAAAGTGTATATCGTAACTATTTTCCTCGGTCCCAAACAAAAAATATTTTGTTGCATAAAAATTCGTAAAACCATTCTAAGAGTGATTGTAAAAAATTTAAAAAATAACTTCGCTAGTATTTTTTATGATTTTTTGAAAATTGCTAAAAAGCCACTTTTTGAATGAGAAGAAGGAAAAAGGGGATAAAATAGTTTTTTTTTATTAAATTTTAAAAAGTCATAAAAAATATTAGTGAAGAGACTTTTCAAATTTTTTTTGCATTCCGTCCTAGAATTCTTTGAAGAATTTTTTTGCATCAAAATATTCAAAAACACTGGCTTAAATCAATAATAATATCGTTTCTTTACTCTACCGTTTGTTTTAGCTATCAACAAATTTTTTTGAGCTATTTTCAGCTTTTTTCAAAGGATATTTTGGCTTTTTCATGCCCCGAAGAGTTGGCAACACTGGTGGTGACATGGCCACAGAAAATGCGATTCCATATATTTTTTAAGTATCATATTTTGGTATTTTGTTTAATTTTTAAGCTATAGAAAGTTTGATAAATCCATTTTTTAGAGAATGATCCTTTTGTGGTAAATATTTTTATATTTCAACGCTAGAATTTCACACGCATTTTTGATATATTTATGTCAAGTTTCGAATTTTCGTTTTGTGTGTTTCAGTTGCATTTTTTGTGTGTGCTGGCGGCGCTTACATCAATGTTTCGCTAACAGACAAAAGGTGGCGCCACACACGCAATTTTAAGTTGCGCGCTGTGAGTCGCTGTTATTTAACAGTGACTGTGACATTAACATATTTCCCTAGAGATGCGTTTTCAGTAGGTTTTTACTATCGGCTTTATAGCAGCGAGCTTTTAGACTACGATAATTTTGAGCGGGTGCCGTTTTATTTCAAATATGGACGAGCTTTGATGTCCTTTCTGAGTCCTTTGGCGAGCTTTCATGTGAGGACTAACATAAATAAGTATGGTATATGCCGTTAACTGTTTCAGTTACAGCGGAACTTTCAAACCCATTGGACGCGCGCGGAAAAAGCAGCGGAAGAAACTGCTGAGGATATTTTTGAAATCGAATTATTTGATTTCAGTTGCTCAAGTGAAATGTGAAGTTTAATAGGCCACGAATTAAGAAATTGTAAATTATTCAATTATGTAAATGTACGAAATGTGTCTTGTCTGGCGCCGTGTGTGTGTGTGTGCGGGAGTTGGTGTGTGGTGGGTGTGTGTGCGAACTTACATATATGTATATCCGTTAAGTGTGTGTGTGTGTTGTAGTAATGAAGAAGCAATGTTGGGCAAGGACATTACGGACAAAGAGTAACACCAGCAACACTGTCCATCGAGACGGTGGCGGGTGAAGGGTGAAGGGTGGAAGGTGTTGGCCAAACGGAAACGGAAGTCCCCAAATTGAAATGGCATTTAAGATGAGCGAACAATTTAAAATATTTCATTTACAGCCACTTCGAGTCGAATTGTTGCCTACCATATCTGACTTAAGCTTCGATACAGGATCGTACATTCTTCTGTTTTGCTTTGTCGGGCACTCGGCTATTGTTCTTAACGTATTCATAAGCCAGAGTCATAAATCACAAGTGGCTGGCTGGCCAATTGAGGGGTGGGAATTGAGGCTGGCAAGTCAAGTGCCAATAAAATCATTGAATGTTGCAGTGCATTAAATTCATGAGCTCAGACTTTCGTTTATTGTTTGTTCGTTCGTTGACATAAAACTAAAAACGATTCGTAGCACGTTTTATGATCATCATCTGAATCGACATCGACGTCGACATTCACATCCAGTATCCAGTTGTTGTCCCAGCGGAGGGTCCTGTGGGTCCTGTGCGTGCTGCAACTAAGTGTAAGTGCCGCAGTGTGAGAAAAAGGCAGCGTGTTAAATAATTAATAGCGACAATTGCCTTATCGAGCATTAATTAATTTATCGGTCATTATAGTGAAGCACATTCAAGGAGTCTGATTGTATCTCATGGGTGGATAGTTCTAGAAGTGCCTCAAGTGACGACTGCAACCTTTGCTAATTGCTTTTCCTTTCCAAATCCAGACTGGGCAAAAGGGGAGCACGATAAAGTTTTTGGTTACCCTAAAACTAAAACCAAATTAAACAAACCGAACTGCCAAGTTTGTTCTGGGTCAACTTTTGTTAAATCTATTGGCTCTGACTCTTTCTTTATCCCACCCTTTGCCCCGAATAAAACTTTGTATGATAGACGCACTTCACGTTGGCTTAAGAGTTTTGCCATGTGTAAACTTGCTATGGATTATTCTTAAACAAACAAAGGACACTTTGGCTTGTATATATGTAATCCTGTGATTCTCTTAGTCCCAAACTTGATATAGTTTTTTCTAGACGATGACAGCTTATCGGATTGTTTTACATTCAATCGAATAGCCCCCAGGTGTACACAATTCTTGGTAATTTAATCAATAAATTAAACATAATATTTATGTTAGATCAAGGTTAAAATACAGCCATGTAGTAATTACAGTTGGTCATTATGTCCTGTGAGAGGTGAAAGACAATGGAAAGAAGGAAGTTAAATGAAGCTTGAAGAGTCAAGTCATTAACTCGCAATTGAATTTTAATGAAATCAAATTCTCATTCCTTGTAAATTACTAATTGAACTACATTCTTTATATCCTGCTGTGAATATTATGGTCTCGTGAAATACTTTTTACAGTTACATTGAATACTTGTATCACACAGAGGTCAACTCACTAATATGAAAACTAGTTGTACATGGAAAACTTGTTGGTCTGGGAAATATTGTTTAAGCGATTTTTTGAATTAAAAGAACTTTTTGTATTTATTTTTATATGATTTTCTGTTATCGTATATCGTAAAATGAGTATTAGAATATAAACTTTGTTACTAAAACTAAAAGAGTTTTTAATAAATAGAATTTGATGTTTTTCTTTTTATTAAGTTTTGCTGTTATATTATATGCTACTTATTCTTAACAAAATTCCTGAAAATTATATTGAGTGGACTCGTAAAAATCAGTTTTCGTGTGAAAAAAAACTTTTTTGTTCACAAAACTAAAGTTTCTGCTATAACTTGTCTGTTATAGAAAAATCTGAAAGGATATTGTTTATGCAGCTTCCAAACAAATTCAACTTCAATGATATTTCTTTATTACTGTATCTTTTTATTTTATACATAAGATTCTTACTGTTAATAAATTTTGCAAGTGGTAAACTGATTTTTTGTTACATATTTGCAGTCATATTAAATGTAATTGGAGAACGCGCAGCTCAGTCATTAATTAAGTAAATTTTTTATTGGGATTTTATCAGATGGGGAGATTACCTTTGGCCAGTGCGGTCTGGCGGTCTGGCGCTCGTCCAAGGCAAGGATGTCTTGATGCCTCGGTTCAACCACTTCGTGCTGAAATACTTTTCCTGTCGTAAAATATATTCTACATATTTGCTTTATCTTTCCACGATTTTTGCTGTTTTTCCTTTTTTTTTGGCTGTTGCTACTCCACTTTTTTTATATTTTATTTCCTTTTTATTTTTGGCCAGTTTTCAGCTGTTCTCGGTTCACTGCGGATAAAAAGTTTTTGCGTTTCGGCGTCGGCGGCGGCGCAGAAGAAAAAACTTGACACAATTTAAAATTTTCTATAAACAAAATGAAAGCAAAACGCGCTATTTACTTTCACTCGTTTGTTGATTTTCAGTGGTCTCTGCCTTTCTCCTTTCTCCCAGTTTCTGGCTGCGTTCCTCAATTCTTGGCAAAGGTTGGCGGAATTCAAACTCAAATTTGTCAATGGCAGCGACAACAAAAGCCTTTTCCTCCATGTTTTTTGGCATTGCGTTGGTTTTTCAATTTCGAGCTAATTGCACACATTTGAAACAATTTGCCGCTGGCATCAAATACACTCACACAGACACAGACGCACATACATTTGCACACAGGGTGTTCGTTTACACCCGGTTGCATTTTGCATCAAGATTTATGCACAAATTCCATAAAGCTGACAACATGACGTATGATTAATTTGTTAGCTGTTCGTTGTGTGTTGTTATTGCCCACTGTTATCGTTATTGTTATTGTTGTTGCTGATGTCCTTTTTGTTGTTTGTAGCAATATTTAATTAAGTTGGCAGAAACAGAAAGCGGAATAGAATATAGAGTATATAGTATATATTTATGTCTGGATGAAGCGTTTATTTCGGGCCCAAGCCGAGACGCTGAGACGCGCTCGCGCCTTCAGAAGGTTAGAAAGTCGACGAGCTGTTGGGATATTTTTAGTAACGCTTATTCTCGTCGACTTGTTAGCAACCAACAAAATTAACATCAACAGCAACAACTCGAGCAAGAACAACCATAGCAACAGCAGCAGCAACAAACCATTTTAAGTGCAACTAAAAACATTCTGTGGCCAGATTCAGCCTTTTGAAATTATGTCAAGACACGCTAAAAATGCCGCAGACGCACTATGGCAACAAAAACAACAGCAACAACAACAACAGCAGCAATAACAACATAGAAAAATAGTAAACAGTTCAGTTAAAGCAGCTGGCAGCTTTCTAGCCAGGCGCTGGCTGTGAATGCTTATACACATATATTACGTATACGACATGCACTCAATAAATTTGTGCATTTCATGGGAATGACGACAACGACAACGACATCGCCAACGCAAATGCATTTAGTAAACTCAACTCTGTCTGTGCATACATATGTGTGTGTGTTATACATACACATATTGACACATATTCATATGTGCGAATCTTGTTGAACGCTAGAATATCCTTGCATTTCTCTGTGATATGTCATAAGCCAATGGCATTTTCAATACTATTTCTAAAAGATGCTGTATTGCTCTAACTATGCGAAATCTTGTTCTATTTGGCACATTGTTGTTTTTATTATTTGACCCGGTTTGAGAGGTATAATAATTACAAAATAATCTTGAACCCTTTCGAGAAAACCGACCTTGAATCTGTTAATGTACTAGAGGCTTATTCAGCATAATAGAAAGGCTACTAAAATATTCTGAAATTTAATTTTTTTAAATTTAATTTTAAAAATATTATCAGGCCTGTTCCGGTTTTCACTTTTTATTTTATAGCATTTAGTGAAATGCATTTATTCACTTTCCATTTAGGCGCAGTATTTAAAAATGCTTGTTTTTCACTTTATCGGACTTAAGCTCATCAGCTCAAGGTAAAAAAAAACCGTAGAACTTCGCCGAAATGATATTAGAACAGGTTAAAGAAATTTACTTCAGAAAAATCTTACCGGAAAAATCTGTGGTTAACTAATTGAGTGGCTAACAACGTATAATCCAAGTTGCAGGAACTTTTTAAAATACAAATATTTTGAAGGCAAAAGAGTTGGAAAACATTTTGTATTAAAATAGTAAAGTAAGTTATTAAAATGTAAAAATAATTAGATCGTTATTAGGATAATCTTAGTTGCTTCACAAATTTTGGAAAATGAAATTAAAAAGGTGAAAAATGGAGACTTGACTCCGGCAACATTGAATATAAAAGCTAGTTATACAGTATAAACGATTGCAACATTTAAAATCTGAAATGTTGTGATAACATTGACAGCTGAATTTAATCGTTTTCCGGCCTCAATTTAAGCCTGGGGCCCTTTTTACAGAGTGACACGTTCATTTAATTGCTGGTATTTACATATTATGATTTATTGTAATTACAAACTCATATTTGCACATGCTGATATTGTAATTTTAATTACATTCCACATGAGGCTTACAGTAAAGCTGTCCTAGAGTGAATTTCTGTACAGTTATGCTTGCAATCTTTTTATTTTGCGAACTTTTACAAGTATAAATAAAACGTATAGAATCCAAAATATCGGAGACTGCAAATAGCTGTTATTGGTCAGATTTCAACAAAAAATAAATATATAATAGAACAAATGTAATTTGCGTTTAGTAATTCCCCATAAGAGTTCCTGCAAAATTTGAATGAACCAAAATGCAGCATAAAATAGGAGACACAAATAAAAAAACATGCAAAGTATGAAAGTTATGAATAGTAATGTAGATTTGTAATTCATTGTGCGAATCCTTTTCAATAGTAAAGGTCATAATATCTAGTTTAATATTAATATGTAAAAGTTATATAGAAGTTTGTTATAAAATTAATTTGAACAGCCTTTGTAATATTTTTTACATTTAAATCTATCACAAGACTATCTTATAGAGAAATTTTTTACGATTTCTAAAAAAATATTTTTTTTTTTGGATTATCCTTCGGCCATCCCAATTCTTATCTTAATTTTGATTTCCAAGATTTTACTTTCTAACTTCAAGCTTTGTGCACGCATACCATCTTTATAAATTCCTGTAGGGCATTTCTGATTGTGTTCGAATTCAGTATAGGGAACTTTGACTGTAAATATACGCTGACTTGTTTGCTTTAGCTATTATCCATTTAACTGCTTTAACTGCTGTAACAATAATGGTTTTGACTGTGGTTTCAATTTGTATCAGCGACCTTTTAAAGCTTTTGACAGTCGGCAGTCGATTAGTAAGAGTATAATATCATAATGTCGGCATTGTTGATTAGCTGCCTACTCACTTCTTAATGTTTCTCGCTTGATTGATGCCTTCTTAAGCGGACGAGGGAGGAAGCTGCAGATATTAAAATCAAACCAAATTCAACCACGTTGATTTGTTTCACCTGGCCAGGTGGGAATTGAACATTCAACTCGCTCGCCCGCTCGCTCGTTTGTTCGCATCGTAAATCATGAATATAAAAGTCGACACACACACACACACACACATAGAGAGCAATCTAGCACAGCAGCCGCCAGGTTTTTATGGCATAATTTTTCTTGTTTCGCATCAAAAGTTTGCACCTTCAATTCGATATTGTTGAGGCAACTTTCGCGTCGCCGTCGCTTCGTAAGCAAATCATAAAACTTCGACTTGCGTACAATGGTTTTCTACTTCTTTCCGATTTTCTTTTCCTTTCATTTCTTTTCTTCGTTTTTGCTTACTTTTTATCACGCCAACGTGCCAGTATTCTTTATACATAACGGAAATATTCATTCATGCCAACTAATGAAGTGTCAAAAATGTTGCCCAGAAGTATGCTAAAGTTTTAGTTCTTTTTTTTGCTGTAGTTGCTAGCTGGGTGTGTGAGGGTGTGGGGTGCATGTGGGTGTGTGTGCGTTGACCTTGGGCAACAATAATTCTGGCTGCGAGTGTGCGACCGCATGTGTGTGACACTCTTAAAATAGCTTAATAGGCGAAGCGCAAACGCTGCACTATGGAAAATTTACCAAATTTTTGGAATCAATTGATGACTCAAAAAAGAAACATGATTTTTTTGATCTAGTGTTTTTTTTTTTTTTTTTAAATTCGATTTTATTATTAACTCTTAACCTAACAACAAAGTGCACTAGTATTTTATAATTATCTTATCTAATTGAGGATTTTGATTTTGTGATGTGGTGGCTGCAGCTTGATAGAACGATACTTTTCCGGAACCGCCGATCAGCATTGCTTCAGAAAAGCTCCGCTCTACTTAAACTCCTGTACCACGTCTCTCCCGCTCACTCCGCCGCAGGTCGATCATAATCGAAGCTGCAAAGCCGCTGATGCATTCCCAGTTTCTGGAGCTTTGAAGCATATACGGCACCAGATTTTCAACCGACAAAGCTCCACCCAGTACCACTTCGAGCTGTCGTCTCCGTTCCAAGAACCTACCGCATTCAAAAACTACGTGCTCAGTGTCCTCGACTACTCCATCTCTGCACGATGTGCACTCCGCCGAGGGTTCATGGCCGAAGCGGTGCAGATAGCCGCGGAAACACCCATGTCCGCTAAGGATTTGGGTCAGGTAAAAGTTGACCTGCCCGTGTCCTCTGCTTGTCCACTCCTTGATGTTCGGCACAAGCCGATGTGTCCAACGACCCTTGACTGAGGCGTCCCACCGGTCCTGCCATCTCGCCAGGCACTGCTGCTTGGCTACCTCACGGACGGCTTTCTTGTCTTGCTGGGAGAGACCCATCCCATGTGTCCCCCGGTAGATCTCAGTGTATTGCGCCACCAACTCCTCGATCGGGGGTATCCCAGCGATGACGTGCGCCGCGTCGTCCGAGACTGTCCTAAAGGCGCTAATCATGCGGATTGCACTTAGGCGATGCGTTGCTGATAGGCTTCTTATATAGCTTCTCTTTTCCACGGCCCTGATCCATACCGGAGCCGCATACAGCATGATGGACCTGGTTACGCTTGTCAGAAGCCGTCTCCGGTCCTGCTTTGGCCCTCTGGTGTTCAACAGGATGCGGGATAGCGCCCTGTTGGTGACCGCGGCCTTAGTGCTTGTGTAGGCCAGGTGTTCGCGAAAACTAAGTCTAGTGTCCAACATGACACCGAGGTATTTGATGGCCCTTTTCGAGGCTATCACAGTGCCTCCCACTGTGATGTGGGCTGTCTCCACGTTCTTTCGGCTGCTGACCAGAACTGCCTCGGTTTTGGAAGGTGCAAGTTCAAGGCCAACGGAGGAGAGCCATTGCTCGATCTTCGCGATGGCCTCGTTGCACTTTACAGCGGTTCCCTGGAGCATCTTGTCCACTGTCACCAAAGCGACGTCGTCTGCGAAACCGACTGCACTGACGCCTGGGGGTAGGTCGAGTCGCAGGATGCCATCATACATCGCATTCCACAGTAGGGGGCCCAAGACTGAACCTTGTGGCACTCCACCTGTGATGCGGTACTCCTCGATTCCTTCGTCGGTGTCGTAGAGTAGAACTCTGTCATTGAAATAGCTCCTTACTATTTTTTGAAGGTACTGCGGTACTCGAAAGCCCGAGAGCGCTTCGAGAATGCAGCCCCACTTAGCTGAATTAAAGGCGTTTCTTATATCAAGCGTGACTATCAGGCAGTACTGCTTTGTCCCTCCTTTCCATCTGGTCCCTTCAATTGCCCTGGACGCGATGTCCACGACCTTTGTTATGGCGTCTATCGTTGATTTTGCTTTCCGGAAACCGAAACTGGTGATGAGAGAGGTCCCCAGCTGCAGTGATCGCGCGCTCGAGGCGAGCGTGAATGATCTTCTCCAGAAGTTTCCCCGCCGTATCCAGCAGACAGATCGGCCTATACGACGATGGATCGCCAGCAGGCTTACCTGGCTTAGGTAACAGCACCAGTCTCTGGATCTTCCACCTCTCAGGGAACTCGCCATTTTGCAGACAGTTGTTAAATAGGTCCGCGAAAATGTCCGGCCGAAGGGACACTGCGAGGCGAGTGGCTCGGTTTGGAATAGAATCCGGGCCAGGAGCCTTGTTAATGCCAATTGTAGCCGCCGCCAAAAGCATCTCGTCGGGCGTCACCTCCGCTATTGGCATGCTCTGTGATAGCGGGAAGTCTCGGAGACTACCAATCTGAGCTTCTCCACTGGTCGGGAAGAGGTGTTCCACTATACGCCTCATCGACGAGGGATCAGAGGGTACAGGATTACCGTTAGTATTCAGCTTTTTGGTCACTAGCTTATACGCTTTCCCCCATGGGTCATGCTCAGCTGCATCGCAAAGGGCAAGAAAGCATTCGCGCTTGCTGTCTCGAATCGCCGTCTTTAGAGCTCTCCTGGCCGACTGGTAAGTGGATTGCCGTTCTGTGAAAACCGAGGTCCCGCGTGAGCGTTGGTAACTTCGTCGTGCCTTGATGCAGACTCTCCGGGCTTCTGCGATGGTCTCCGTCCACCAGTAAACTGACTCGTGATGTCGATTATACGCCCTCCGACGACTCATACTCGCGTCGCATGCTTCCTGTACCCTTGACATGACCTGCTCTGTCATGCACTCAGGGTTTCCGTCTCCTCGGAGGTCCACCAGCATGCCAGCAAAAACTTGCGTGTCCAGGGATTCCGGGCGGTAGCACTTCCAGCGGTTTCTCATAGAAATTCTGGTCGGCAGTCGCTCGCCCACAGTGCAATGGATAGCTACGTGGTCGCTAGCTGTGTAGCTGTTACTTATCATCCAACTTGACGATTGATATAAAGAACCACTGACGAATGAGAGATCCACAACTGACCCAATTCCAGCACGGCTAAAAGTGTGCTGTGAGCCCTGGTTCAGAAGACCAATGTCAAGCACTGCGAACGCCTCCAGTAGGGTGTGACCCCTTGCGTTGGTACGTGGACTGCCCCACTCCTCTGCCCAAGCGTTGAAGTCTCCAGCTATGATCAGTGGGTGACGGCCTCGAGCGTCATTCACTAATCGATGGAGAATGTTGGTATACTCCGTGAGCGTTAGGCTTGGAGCCAGGTATACGCTGTAGACCCAGAAATTCCCAACCTTGCAGCGTACAAAGCCATCCTCCGGATAAATATTGGAGAGCTGCGTAGCCGCGCCTCCACATAGCCACAGGGCTGCCTTCCGGGATCTGTCCGTAGCCCAGGTTGCATCGACTCCAATTCTGTAGGGCTCGCTCAGTATAGCCAGGTCTGTTGGTCGTTCCCTGACGGTCTGCGCCAGCAGGTCCTGGGCTGCTATGCAATGATTCAGATTTAGTTGAATCAATTGCATGGATTGATCCTTTTAGGTACTCTGCTACCAGTTAGGGGGCACTTGTTACTTCCTGCCTGGTGTCCTGCTTCTTTGCTTCCGTTTTTGAGGCAGAGGAAACATTTCGGCTCGTTCTTGCATTGCTTAGCCTTGTGGCCTTCTTCCCCACATCTAATACAGCAGTTGCTTCTGTCAATGTTGCTCTTACATTTGCCGGCGATGTGCCCCATCTCCAGACATCTAAAGCACCTCACCCGGGCTTCTGTCTCCTTTATCCGGCAACGAGTCCAGTGTCTAGTGTATTGCATTGGACTTGTAAAAAGTTAGCAATCATCAAAATTTTACTTTTACTTTTTTATGATAAACTTTTAGCACTTTGGTAATAGAGAACAATAAAAAGCAAATTCCACTGTGAAAAGCTTTATTGTTTTCAAGATATCCGGACCAGACAGACCAATTGTGTGTGATATTATTCTCTTTGCATATTGTTCAAAATTTATCAAGATCGGACTACTTTAGAGCTGCCACGGGAGCAATTAGTCGAAACGCAAGCTTTTGTTTGAAAAAGAGGTTGAAAGTGAAATTTCGACGAAAATGAAGATTAAGACATAATACTCTGAAAATTGAAAAAATGACATGTAAATAGAAAGGCAACTTGTAGAAAGGCAACTGCCAAGATCTATATTTTATTTTGTGGGCTTTCCAAAGTTGAAGTTTCTTTCCAAAAGCTTATAATTGGGCTCACTTATTAATAGTACAAATAATTATCGAATCATAGTACCAATCAACAAGCAACTCTTAGTAATAAATTAATTTATTAAAAATGGAAAAATGCAATTAAAAATTAGGCAAAATCTCCATAGTGCGTCCTGCGTTATCCTGCATATGTTTGCATTCGAAAGCGCAGGCCAAGCAAACAAACAAAAACCATTTTAGTTTTCTCTCTTTCTCTCTCTCGCTCTGTGTCACTCTGTCATTGTCTTACTCACACTCGCTGTGTGTGTGCTGGTGATGACTATATGAATGATACTCGAATAGCTGCTAGCCATACAGTCGAGTGTCCAACGTTCCATTCTCTCATCTCCTCTGTCCTCTGGTCTCCTTTATCTCGATAGTCGCCCGTGGCAAAGTGTATTTCCATCGGCGCGTAATTTAATGCCCTCCATGGCATATCGATCTCTTGGCAGACTGCATCTAAATTACAATTAGACCCAATTTCATGTCGTGGTACGCGCATGTAGTTTTGTTGGCACAGACAAAGCCATAGTCCTTGTGGCAATGAAATTGCTCGTAATTGTTTGTTGCCAACTCGCATCTCCCTCTATCGTTCTCTCTGCTTTTATTCTACTTCTCTTCCGCTGCTCTGCGTCCCCAGCTTCGCTTTGGACTTTGATTTGTTGTTCACGTTTTCGTCGTGTTCTTTTCTATTTTCTGTTTTCTATTTTTCTTTTTTCGGCTATGATTTGTGTAGGTGCTTGGTTTGGTTTTGGTCAAGGGCAAGACACCGCAGTTGCTGGTTTGGCAAATGAGCTGCTCCCAGCTTGGCCAAGAGGCCTTGTTAATAAGGGGAAACATTGAGTTGGCGTTTACCTGCGGGGCTGCCTTATTTGCCTTTGGGTTAACCAATAGGTTGTATCCCATCCAAGCACGGCCTTAAAGTCGACTGGGATTTGTTTATTGAAGCGTATTTTGTTTGTACGCCAAAATACATGTTTACAGAGCACATCTCTCTCTCTCTCCCTCTTACACACACGCTCGCTATCTCTATCTTGCTGTGTGTTTTGTCAATTTGTGTATTGCGTGTTCTTAGGCGCGCTTCAAAACGATTCGAATGCCTCGTGTGCTGCCACTCATCACGCATACGCCGTGTGTGACTGTAATATACGAGGGGAGAGTATTGTGAGTAAAGGCTCGTAAAGTCTAACACACGCGATGCGATTTAGCGCCATTTTGGACATGTGTAAGTTATATTTAAAGGGTCACCACCTCGACACTGCTGCTTAACATGACTATTTACGAGTCTTGGTTGAATGTCAGAGGACTTTTAGACCTAAGTGAAAGTTAGTACATCATTTGACACTAATATGCATTAACTTTCGGTTGACCTTCTACTTAATTAATTTATGCTTTTGTATGTGTTTGTGTGTGTGCCTGGCATGCTGGATAGTCATGGAATTGTTTATTAATTGCATTTGCGGAATTCTGATTGATTGGAACAAAGTACAATGCAGCCAGAGAAGCGTGTAGGCCATTTCAATTCAATTATTTGACCACTTAAAACTTTCACTAAACCGACACGTGCAAACAGCACGTCCTTTCTCTCTCTTTCACGCTCCTATGGATATCTTCTCAATTATGCTGACGCAGGCATTTAGACAGGAGGCGAAAGGAGGCAAGGACATGATGAGTTCCAGTTGCTGTTTGCTTTTTGGCATTTTGAAATATTTGATTTATGAAAATATTAATTGTGTTTACCCAAAAATTTCATTTTCAAAATTGATTATCCTATCTCGACAGTCGACAGTCGACAAACGACGGGCGAGCCAATTAGATTTCAATTAACACTGTGCTGCAAAAAACTTTTTGTGTAACTTTGCACTGACAAATTGGTAATTTGATAATTGACCAAGTCCATTCAATATTTATATATGTACTGGGATTAATGCAAAGTAACTGATGATTGATCGCATTGTAAATTCAATAAAATTAATATCATATTTAATGACCAACTGCTCTCAGTTGTGCAATTTGTCTGGTTCAATCTCAATTAAATGGAATTTACATAACATTCCAGGCCATTTAACATTCCCCATGCAACTCTGTTGACCGTGAGCGAGCTAATTATATTCTTATAATAGAATTATTATACCCTTGATTTCACGGGGGGAATCGTGGACTAACATTTATTTAAACAGAGAATTTGTTCACATCTCATACCTTCAACTAGAAAAATTAATTTTTGACTAGATTCATAGTTTAGCCATACTTCAACTACAAGTACATACATATAAAGTCAAACTTCCCTAACTCGAATCACCATTATCCGAGTTAGGGAAAATTCGAGTTAGGGAAGTTCGAGTTAGGGAAGTTCGACTGATTTTTACAGATTTTTATTTATATTCTAAATATTTTAAAATTCTAATGGATTTATAGTCTTCTCTAAACGAATTTATTTATCAACTAGCAGTATTATATTTATTCCCGTGTGTTTGTTATTTTATTTTATAATACAGTCGAACTTCCCTAACTCGAACTTCCATAACTTGAATTTTCCCTAACTCGAATTTTCCTTAACTCGAACAAAATCGAGTGGCAATCGCGAGCAAATTTCCTACAATTCTGCTTCCCTAACTCGAAGTCTCCCTATCTCGAACTTTTTTTTCGGATGATGGTGATTTGAGTTAGGGAAGTTCGACTGTATGTCTAGAACTATGTTAATATCGAATACTTAGAGGGTCACTTAAATTTTCATACATTTCATTCATTTAAATCTCACTAAAGGGTATCACTCTGTCGCATTCTTTTCACGTGATTCACAGTGCATTCCCTGCAGTTATTTATTACTGCTCACACACACTCAGCATGTGATCAAGCATGTTATTTTAAATTGTAAAGTCCAATGCCATACACAGGCATGCAATAACACACTGACACTCACCCACTCACACACACA
This sequence comes from Drosophila recens, assembly GCA_037043495.1. Taxonomy (NCBI): domain Eukaryota; kingdom Metazoa; phylum Arthropoda; class Insecta; order Diptera; family Drosophilidae; genus Drosophila; species Drosophila recens. Next base: position 62,207 of record JBAMBJ010001500.1, on the reverse strand, counting down.
CAAGCACATATATGGATATGCAGCGGTTCTGGCCCAAGTGGCGTATACGCAACACAACTCGTTACATATTACGGAATTTCATCGTTGATTAGCTGCGCTTTGTGCTACTTTCCCACAAAAAGAAAAGAAAATAAAATATGCTGTCCGGGCGCCTGCTGTATAATAAAGCCATAAATAATACGTAAACAGCAACAAAATGCTGATATGCTGTTGTTGTTGCTGTTGTAGTTATTGTTGTTATGTTGCACTCTTAAAGTTTCAAGTGAAGCGACAGCAATTTTTCAGGACTTTTCGAATTGAACTGGTTGCCTTCTGCATTGCAATGTCCATTTATTGGTCAACAACGTATGTGTGTGTTTGCCTACGGGTATATGTGCATGTATGTGTGTGTGTGTGTGTGTGCTGAGCTTCTGGTGGCCTTTTATAAGCTAGCTGCTGCATTCACTGGGCCATGAAATCTCTGTAACCTTTTTTTTGTCTGTGTTCTGCCGCTTTGCTGAATAGCTCACTGACTGCCCTTGTCACAGATTTCACTATATAAATGTATATATATACATATGTGTGTGTGTGTGTATGTGTGGGTGTCTCAATTGTCTTGTGCCCGAAAGCCATTTGGCATTAGCCAAACGGCCAAGGCAGAATCAGCCAGGCAAATACAAGCAGGCAACCGACCAACTAGCAAAACAAACTTTAACACACATGCTTGACTACCGATTACTGTATGTGTGTGACTGTGTCTGTGTGTGTGTATATTCTTTGCTAGTCAATGGCGGCATAGAATTTCCAGCGAGACGCGCACTAAACAAAAAATTCGGCTTAAAGAAAACAAAAGTTGGCAACTTAGACCATAAATGCCTCCAACCAGACGCAAAAACAAACTCATATTTGTCTATGTACATCAATGTGTGTGTGTGTGAGTTTAAATATGTATGTGTGTGTACCTCCCACTACCAAGGTAGAAGTGATACACAGTACTTGAAAATACTCTGAGTTAAGCAAACAACTCTTATAGACACTTTTCTTTGTTTATTCGTTTTCTTCTTGGTAAACTTTAAATAAAAATTCATCAATCAGAGTATAAACAAATAATGTCACTATAGTAATGTTTATATATATAATTTTAAAAAGTACTTAAAGCACTTTCAATAATAAATAAATTTTTAACTATATAAATTGAGCATAAATCTTAATATGAGCCAAATTTACTATATTTACAAAAAGCTCAATAATTCAATATGATGGCTTATAAATTTAATATTTCAAATACTCAAGTGGTTAGACGTTCATTCAATTAGATAATTAAATTGTAGCTTAAGCTATGTTCTGGTTAAAGAAAGGGTATCAACTAGTTGTGAATACTAGTGTGACCTACACGCCTTGTTTAGTTAGTTGTTCTTTTGGTTTATTATTAAACATGCCCCGTTGCCGTTAAGTTTATAAATACAAGGAATACGTGAGATTAGATGCCCCTGCGGTATCCATTGCGTTTCAAGGCGTTGTTAACACGTCGCATATTTAGACATTATTTATCAACCTCTTGTCCCCCACTCCGTCTCCTCCATGTCGCCTCTCTTGGCTCGTAGCCAGCTCGTTTTGCATGCTTTGTTTTCAGTTGTTTTTTCCAACTTTCGTTCTGCCTGTGGGACTATTTATATTTGAAAATGGCCGACAATGTGCGCTGTTGTCCTAACTTGGCTCGGTCGCAGGTCTCTCAACACTTGGAATTATAGTCAAGTGTTAATATTGTCGTGGCATCAAGAGATAAGGCCATACATTTTACTTACGAGTGGCATGGAATTGCCACTGGCTTCTAATAGGCCACGAGTATCTGGTGACTGCCAACTGCCAACTGGGTAACTGGTAACTGCCATTGGCATGATATGAGCAGACAAAGGGACTGAAACGAGGCGAGACGTAACAACAATAAGCGTCAAAGGGCACTTGAAGCCATGTCTAGGTAGTTGTTGACTGAACATCACATCTTTTGGCCATGAGCTTCGTGTTAATTGTGAATTGTCTGATGCTCTGGAGATACTTTTTGAGATACGCTCAAAAGAGCATACAATTGAGATATCTTATAAATTATGACAAATGCCCAGCTGCTGTTCAAGATTAATAAAATTAGCTGACAAGTATGTGGAGGATAATCAAAATGGAAGTAGTGATGATAGTAACACCTTCAGCTCAAACTACACACCAGAATTTCACAATTCTCAGAAATTCGTGTGTGAGTTTTTACAAGCTCAGACAGGCGCCGAGCTTCTACAGTCCAACAACCGCAGCTGTAGTAAAGTTTCGCTTGTACTTATTAATTTTATTTATTAAATTTGACTTTAACATTTATTCTTTCTTAAAATTGTTCTTGTAATTATTAATTTGATTAATTAAATTTGACTTTAACATTTATTCTTTCTCTCGATAAGGTTCGTAACTTAACGTTTGCTCCAAAAGTGTGAAAACGAATTTAGGTTCTTTTGGCCGTTGAAGTTGTATGGTTTATATATTTTTTTACTATTTCATATGGAACTTTTAATGTTTTTTAGAAAATTTAAAATTTGTTGTGTTTGGTAATAAACCATGGTTATTTGTATTAAGTAGAATAACAAATATTTTCTTTTAAGCCTTGCTGTAAAGAGTTTTTTATTAGTTATGATTTATTAGTTTTGTTATTGTTGTCAGATGTAGTAAAATACTATGTAAAATTGATTATGTGAACATAAAAATGTAAATAAAAATGAAAATAAGTGTAACTGTTATCGATCATGATTATAATATTGATGAGCTGCAAAATTTTATTGTAGGCATCAGCTAATGAGCTATTCAAAGAATATGAAAAGAAAAGATTAACAAAGTTGTTAATAAATAAATGCTAAATCTGCTTATGTACGATGATAGCTATTTAATTGAAGCTGTGAGAAATAGAGAAAAGGGAACTCAAAGTGAGTTCGTAAGGGCTAAAGTGAAGTCTGAATGACAAACTCTCAACTCAGCTGGCTAAACTCCCGCAATGCTTTTAGGTTTTTAATAAATTAAGTCGTAAGCTCGACAAATTGTTAGTTAAGCCCTAATGCCACGCCCATTGTGTTAAACAAGAAGGGACAAACAGGCCAACAGCATGTTGACAATTAGTCTTTAAATAAAGTGAACGGCAGCACAAAGTGTTCTTTCTGTTGCTGTTGTTGTTACCAGAGTTGTGTTTGCTTTCAAGCCTGGCAAACAGGCAGCCGGCAGGCAGGCAAGCAGGCAGGCAGAAGTTGAGTTGGTAGTTGAGTTGTTGGCCAGCCGTAAAATTGATTGTACCTTTTTTGGTGTGCCATTTGGCCGGTATAACTGAGAAGCTTTCGACGGTTTAGGATTTTGATGAAGTGCGAGTTGGGCAGCTCGCTCGTTAGCTTAAGGTGTTTGCTGTTTAGATTTTGGGCGGAGAGAGCCACTAACCGCTAACCACTTGGCCAAATGCCAAATGCCAGATGCCAAAGGTGACTGTGGCTGTTCTGCAATTTTTATGTTGCAACTTCATTATATTTGTTCCTTTTATGGGCCACTTCCAAATCATAAAAGCATCGGAAAGCTGCCCAGCCACGCCCAATTGTGTGGAGAGGCGTTGCCCGTTGAGTGGCGAGCACAGAGAACAAAGAGAAGAAATAACAGGATAGCACAGAACAACGGCACTTTTAATTACTTTCTGCATAAATTTGCACTCATTTCCTCTTCTGGCCACTGGCCGGTCAGTTGGCCAGGCAATTGGCCGCCATGCTGGCTTTTCCGCCTGCAGCAGCTTTTACTGTTATTCTTTTGCCACTGCTTCTGCTTCTTGTTTTCGTTATTGCTGTGGCAAGTGGGGAAAATAAAACATGTTTTACCAGCCATAGAAAATTACTTATGCAAAACAATGTCTAAGCATTTACCTGTCCAACGGTCAGGAGTTATAAAGAAATTACATATATACGTAACTTATAAGTCTGTGGGCCTATCCTTGAGCCAGATTTGGTGTTTTCATGGTTGGCCAGCCTTAAACTCAAAAGCCAAACGCCAAACGAATTTTATTATGCGCTTGTGTGACTTCTGAAGCACCTTTGTTGTAGCCGCCTCCTGTAGTGTCCTGTGGCGTCCTTTGGTGTCCTTTGGTTTCCTGATTCGCCTGCCTTGGCATTGTCTGCGTGTTATTGTTTAATTGTGGCTTTTTTGTTTCTGCCTGTGGTCAACGCTGTTGCCGCTTCACTTAATGGCAAATAAATCAACTGCAAGTGACGTCCTACGATGATAGGCTGAATGTGTACTCTGCTCTATGTTATGGCTGTGTTTGTGCATGTCCTCCGCCTCACTGAACTCAAAATGATTGACTTTAATGTTATACTGCGCATTTTATGCTACTGCTGTTGCCGTTGCTGCTGCCATTCATTCTCTTTGAAACGGGCTTAATGGGCGTGGCCGGTGGAAATAACTAACATGAACCAGGCCGATGCTGAGCTGCATTGACCTGAGCTCAAACTGGCATTCAATTAACTCAATATCGCAGCTGTTTTAGCTGCCATCACCATAAAGCAAATGTCAATTACATTTAGCGGTGCTTTTGTGCAAGGTGCCAGCCATGGAATTGGGTCGAAAGGACTCCCCATTCCACCCGGAATCCATATACCGGCAATTAGTGAGCGCTCTCATTGAATTCCAATTCATTTCATTTCTCATTTCTCTCCACAAGTACTCGGAATTGAAACGACGCAGCAAATAATTTGATACGAGCATTAAATCACTTCACTTCAGCATTCCAATGCCATTGAATAATGTACTTACTAATGTGCTTTTTGAGTTTATTATGGCTGCAAGCCTCAGCAATGTTGAATTAGTTCCAATGAAGTGACTACAATATATTTTGTGGAATCCTTTGATATCGAGAACATGATACGGATTTATTTTACTTTCAGAGAATTAATTAATTTTAGGAAAAGCAAGTTCGACTCTCTAAGTTAGACCAGACCAAATTAAAACTGTTCACTTAATTTTCTCTATTCAAAGCAATAAATCCATGATGACATTTCGGTTTCACTTCGGATTAGCAACTGTTGCGAGTCATGATTTTTATTACGATTAATTACAATTGACCATCGTTGGAATGTAGATGTGGTCTGCAATTTACAATATTTGTGGAATTCTTTGAAATCAAAAAGTTGATAATGATTCAATTTAATTTTAGATCACTGTGGCAGCCTCGTCGATAAACACTTTTTATAATATCGAGAACATGAAGTTAATCATTTTCAAGACAAAGAGTAAGAAACTGCTATTAATCTTGTTAGTTAGAAGTAAGAGAAATCCCATAAAAAAACCTCTTTACGAGGTAAAATTCTAGTGACGAAAACATTTCTGATATCCAATTTTGTGACGAATAATATTGAGTTTTACATATAAATTATTTAGAAACAAATTTTTGGCCCTCGGCACATTGCGCCAAATTCTTCATACCTAATTAATATTACTTCTTTGCTTGTAAAACTTAATATTATTCGTCACAAAATTGGATATCAGAAATTTTGGGGCAAGAAAATGTTTTCGTCACTAGACTATTACCTCGGTAAAAGGTTTTTTTATGGGATCATAGCAAATTTTCCATTCTTCCTGTATATATTGCTAGTCGCTTTCGTCACTAGCGCGGACTGCCGTCCGCAGTGAAGTTGATGAATAAATAAAACACATCTAGAAAGTCTTACAACACTATTAATTTAAGGAAAAAGCAAGTACGACTCTGTATGTAGTTTGAATACGACCAGTCACGAATTAAAACCGTGTGCTTAATAAGCTTTTTACAAGTGTCAAATTCCTGATGACATTTCGGAATCACTTCAGATTAGCAGCTGTTGTGAGTGACGATTTTAATTCCGATTAATTTCAATTGACCATCGTTGCAAGTAGCTTAAATTAAACCAGTCACGAATTAAAACTGTGTGTTTACTTAGCTCCTTTTAAGTATCATATCCATAATGACATTTCGGAATCACTTCAGATTAGCAACTGTTGCGAGTGATGATTGTAATCCCGAATAATTCCAATGGACCATCGTTAGTCGGTAGTTGTGTGGTCTGCAATTTATCAATCCAAGTACCGACAAATAAGTTAATTTATCCAGCAGCCGGCAGCTGCCAGGGCCAAACACAAACGCAATCACGTCAATATTAAGCTACACTTAACTAGCTCATCAATGTTTACCTTATCAGTCCCTTGCCCCCACCACAGTTGACCTAAATACAGTGAATCCATTCATTCATTTATCAGAAACTGTGCGTAGCTTTCCCATTGTCAGCTTAGCATTAAGCACGATTTTCTGCTGAGCTGCAAGCTCCTTTGATTTTGATTGAGGGGGGGCAGTTGCACAAATTGGTCAAGGCCGGACATTGGGCAATCACCTCTGGGCATTCTCGTATGAGCCCTCCCTCACTCCACTCCACTCCAATCCGTAGTCTGTAGTCCGTAAATAGTTTTCAATTGTGTGAAGCAAATGCCCGTAAGTCAATATTAAGTTAACTGCCAACATTTGTGACAAAAACCAGCACTAAGATGCTTTGCGGGATGTCCATAGCATGAAAGCCAGCTCAGTTGGGCAGCAATTGCTTATCTTTTATCAAGGTAACTGTCATTCAAACACACACACACACACACACTCACAATATGCAGGTGTTTGAGTGCTTAAAATGTTTTCAAAATCCACTCAAGTTCACTGTGGTTAGCAAAGGCAAAGGAGGAAAGCTGTGTGCGTCTAAGGACATTCCAGTTGATATTTGGCAGCTTCTGTGGGGGGATTTCAATTTTGCCATAAGCTTGGCATAGATTACTTTTGGCACACACAAATGAAATTGACAGTTAATCCGTAATTGATCTGGCAACAAGGAATGCCAACTAACATTCGTAAGCTGAATATTTAATACTCTACACGATGAAAGAATGTCGACTTGGGCAGCAGCTTCCATATCGTAAGAAAATCTTAAAGTGCTGCCAAAGCAAATATTTGTAGTTGAACAGATCGGAAGCTACTTAATCAACCGGGATCTTACAGGAAAGCTAAAATCTAAACGACAACTCTAATTTTTCTGAAAATATTTTTCATAAGCATATTAATATTCATAATTATTGTCATCAATTTAAAAACGAGTATTCCACAAAATAAACAACAACAAAAAATAAATAAAAATAAACAACACTAATGGTAAATTTCACAGATTTTGAAATTTTCAAAATAAATGTGGAAATCTAAACTCTTTTTTCCTCCATAATTTAACTTAAATTCATGGCTAATACATATGTATATCGTACATTTTTTTTTTTATGCACTTATGTTTTTAAACTGTATAGTCCATCTTCTGCATACGACTTTGTAAACTCATAATATCGTTCCGTCTTTGTAGAGTATTTAATCACACAACGTCACAATAAATGAAGCTGATGCTGATGCCGTCAATGGAACTCAACTGACAGCTGACAGACATTCTGTCAACTGTTCCGAGTGTTGAAAATAGAACATACTTAACTAAACTTTGGTCACGTTCCCCACATACCTGCCTGCCAGATCTGCAGCAGCAACAACAACAAACATCAGCAGCAACAACAGCCCTAACAACAATTGTTAAATGAGGAAATGGAAAAGGCAATCTACGAATTTGTCACTCGTAAGTGAGTAGGGCAACAAACTGACGGCGGCGCATGAATTTCAATTTTTGGCATAATAAAATGGGCCACATGACAAGTGTCCTTGCCCCATGTTGCCCGCCACGCTGTCAACCTCCTCATTCTCCCTCTAGGTTACTTCTCGTATCGCTTAGCGTTTGGGGTTCGCTTCATAAAAGTTGCTTATGGTAATGCGTAAAATCGTAAATTTGCAGCGAATAACAACAGCAATAAGAAATCATAAATAAAACAATATCACATAAGCACACACACACACACTTTATTTCACTCTCTCTCTCTCTCTCTCTCTGTGTAAACGGAGAGAGTGGGCAGAGGGAGAAAGGAAAGTGAGGTGTGCTCTTAAAAAAAAGATGCAGCAGCATTTCAGGCGTTGCCATTAAATTATGAGAAACTGTGAGACGTGTGTGTGTGTGAGAGTATGATATGTCTGAGTATGTGTGTGTGTGTGAGTATTTGGTATTTGCCTCAAGCGACAAGCAGACAAAATATTATTATTTGGCATACACAACGAATGCGTGGCGACTGCGGACACGTGTCCTTGTGTGTGACTCTTTATTATGAGTGTGTGTGTGTTTGTGTTTTTATATACGTATTAAGTTACGCCAGACAACGCACATGACGCAAAATAATAGTACAAATAATAAAAAGAAAGTGTGGCAATACAATGGCAGCATAAACCAACAACAACAACAATAACAACAGGCAACACGCACAGGAAACAAGTTAAAAGCCAAAACGACGCAACAGCAACAACAACAGCAACAACAAGAACGCATACAAATGTCAGCGGCCGCCATAAACGGCGCGGGCAGTGACGCCGACAGAGGCAGCGACTGCACAACGACTGCAGCAGCAGCAGCCATTGACATTTAAAATTAAATACGAGGGATACAACAGCAAAAACTAAAACGTCCTTTAAGTTGACAAGAACAACAGCAACACCAACACAAACATCAACACCAACAACAACAACTACAACAGCAATCGGAACAACAACTGAAATCGCATAATGGACGATGGTGGCACGTCATCGGCGACCAAGAAGAGCACCACCCTCTCGGTGGATCGGGCCGCGTTTCTCCTACTGCGCGTCAAAAAGGCGTTCAAGAAGAAGCGACAACAACGCAAGGAACGACAGTAAGTTGATTCTTATCCCTTGTCGCCTTTTTGTCCATCCTCTTTCCCTTTTTGGCTTTCAAGTTAAAAGTTGGAAATTCGCTTTTAACTTTTTTTTTTTGTCACTTGCATTACAATTTCTCTCTGTCCCTCGTCTTTCCGTTCTTAACAGGGATTTCCCATATTAAGCCGCAAAATCCGATTGTATTGAATTTATCACATTTTCCGCAATGCCTTTTTCAGGATTCTTTTCTGGCCAATGCGCACAGAATTTTCAAAATATGTATTCTTGGCTATCGAATTGACATCAGTTACTTAAGAGCTTATATATATGGTATGCTTTTCTTATATTGAGTTTTAAGACTTCAAATAAAACTAATAAAGTAAAATAATAAGTAATGGTTAAGTCAAAAAACTGAGATAAATTCTTAAAAAAAATTAGAATAGATTGCAGAAAAATCGAGAAATAAAGAGACAGTTGAAGTATTTTTTATTTAATTGAACCATGACACTATGGGGTATTTGACCGTATAGGTGGCATTAACTAATAACTCGTAAGCCAAGCAGAATATTTTGATATGGCTTTTTTCCTTGTATTATACATTCTATTAGACGTTTTTGGGAAAAGTGGACGTTCCACATCCCCGCCCCCCATTTTTTTTTTTTTTTTTTTTTTAATTTCTATTGGTAACAAGTAAGTTCATGATTTCTTTTGCAAAAAACAGGCTTTGACCTTATGTATGTTATTAGTAGCAATTTCAAAGACAACGTACTAGTTACATACATATATAGAGAGTTGTAAGGCCTCTTAGATGGCTGTGAACAAGTAAGTAATAGAGATGAAATAGTATCGTTTCCATTTACATAATTGATTATTTCCCAAGCAGAGTGAAATTTTAGCTCTATAATTTAGAGTCTAAATTATAAAGTTTCAAATAAATTCTTGCAGATTTAATTTAAATGTAATTATATATAAAAAGCTCTTACATTGAAAATAATTCACTTCGGTTGCATTTAAAATTATATTAAAAACCAGATTAGAAAATGAAATTAAAGCGAATATAAATGCTTAGTGCATTGCTTGTTAAATTTCTAAGTATATACAGAAATTTCCTAGAATATAAGGAAATGATTGAGCAACTCTTACCCGAGACAAGAAGGAAATAAATTGCACGCAATTTTTAGCTAGTCAGATCGTAAAATCAAGTTCCGTTTCTGAAATAGAGTTTATTTAATAGTTTCCATCATCGACATTCGGAAATCGCTGTGTCTGTAGCGCTGCACTTGATTTTATTGGATTGCAACGGATATTGCCACGGCCATCACCTGAAAACCACAGTTTCGCCCCTGCTCCCTGTGCGTGTCTCTGTGTCTCTGTCTGTTTGTCAGCCAGTTAAATTGCGGTTTGATGCGCTTCTGCCAAACGCAACTTCCTGCGGGTCTGCTGCAAAAATTTGTTAAGCAGCTTGCGGTAATGCAGGTGAAATGTAATACTACACAAAGCTGCTGCGACTGTGGCTGTGTGGCAAACTCAAGCTACGGGCAGGCAGCATGCAACCATTGCTCAATTGAACGTTTCGGAGTAGAGTCGGGTGGGCGTGGCACGTCCTAGCGGTACAAACATGTGCCGCGTACTCGTTTATAAAACTTAGTAAGCACCAAAAAGCAGCCACTCGACTTGTTTGTCTCATTCCTCCATTCTGCTATTCTCCTGCTCTTTATGCTTTCCCCATCGCGCTGTTCTTTTTGTCGCTGCTTTATGTTTGCTCTAAAGCGAATTTTTGAAATTTTTTGCCTCGCTGCATTGCTGTACTCGTAATATAAATGTTTTTCATGCTCAGGCATTCACATGCTGTCTGGCCAAAAAAAAAAAAATAAAAATTCTAGTCGCTGGAAACTCAATTAGGCGCAGCACAAATCCTACAAATTGCACGGGGTGGTGGGGAACAAGGGGAACAGCTTTGTGCTTGTTAAAATACTTAAAGTTTCGGCAAAGTCATTAATGTTACACTCCTTGCCCTGGAGAATGCCACGCCCACTTGCCCTGCCAGTTGACGCGTCACTTACTTCCATTGTAAGACTCCAGCCAAAGGCAAGAAAAAGTCACAACGATAATAGAAAAGAAAGGGGCGTGGCTGTAGCTTCAAAGAAAAAAGAGTTGAAAGATGTCGGCTGAGCAGTCGCCATCATTAATGGTTCCCCTTCTGCGCTCTGCATTTCCGGTTGCTTTTCCTGCTGCTGATTTGATTACATGAGCAACATTTGCTCTAATTATGCACGCACATGTAAACACAGCTCCAAATGCAATTACACAACCGACACACACATATAGTATAAAGACATACACACACACATGCACGGGCTAGATTACCGAGCACACAGTGCGTATACGCAATTTGGAATTCGTGTTGAGCTCGCCTTTTTGGCCTGACCTTTTTCTGCCTGAGTGTGTGTAGATGTGTCGAGCAAAACTTATCGGCCCAAATTGTGAGCAATCTGAACTTTAATATGCTGTCCTCACCAGCTTTAATGCGTAAAAAAAATTGCAGGGATGGCAAGACTGCAAGCAATACACATTTTTAAGAAGCTTCGTATGTTATTGATGGATCGAATCATTTCAGTTGGATTGTCAGACCAGTTTATTTTTCTTTCTAGCTTTCAATACTAATACTTTATAACAGGAGACTTGTTATTTTCGTTTCTTTTTGTTAATTATTGTTGATAGATACGTACCTATGTATATTAAAAAAGAGTCTAATTAAATTTGTACAAATTATTGAGAAATATGATATAAATATCTAATACAAGTGATTACTTACTTATTAACTATCACAATCGCTGTTTATTAACTATTGGAATAAAATTGTCGCCAATGTTTCATTTAAGAAGAACAGGATTCGAAGATCTTTTAATTTTAAACGTAGGACAATTTATTTCTAAATGAAAGTACAAAACTTCTAAATTAATAAGAGAATCACTGCGGACGGCAGTCCGCGCTAGTGACGAAAGCAGCACGAAGGGTGCGAAGGCGACTAGCATATATACACAGGAAGAATGGAAAATTTGCTATGACTGTCCGATCAGGTCGAGTTATATACCGATCGAAAGGTATTAATTTAACTTACAAATGTGCATACTAAGACTTTTGGAAACTCACCTGGTTCGTGAGATAAACAGGTGTAAGTGGGAGGTAAAAAATTTAAATTATTGGAGCTCATGGGGCCGTTGGAGCCTTTATGAATTGTTTTTAAATTTTTTACTTTTCTAATAAAAAATACGCGTCGAATGACACCTTGATCATCGAAATCCGATTACTGGTTCAACAAATAATTAATTTTGAAATTTTTAGTGGCCTTCCGAAAATGAGATGAAAAGTCAGTCTGTTTGTTTGTTTGTTTGTTTGTTTGTTTGTCTGTTTGTTAGTATCAAAGCGTTGATTTAGCTTTAAAGTTTGAATGAGGACTTGTTCCCGATCAAAAATTTAGAAACGTTTGTTCTACGACTTTTTCGAAAAATCGCTAGTTTAGCGGGAAATCGCTAAAAACCGCTAAAATTTAAACCCCCATAGCATCCAAACGATAGAAGCTACAGATGTGATCTATATATCGTTGAAAAGGTATTGCGAAGGGCTTTTAAGCATAGCTGTAAACTTTTTTGCTGAAAAGCACAGGTAAAAATCTACAGGTAAAAAAAGGTATTTTTTCTCATATTTTGGCGATTTAAGAAAAATCTGTGTTTCAAATCACTTTTAAATATGATATATGCTAAAGACAATTCCATTCCGCGTTTTTTGACATACAACACATATCTGTCAAAATTCGTTTGGGCAAGATATAACCTATTAACTGAATATCCCTTTTACCTTCAAACTACTGCATGTAAATATGCAGTCTATACACTGCTTGCAGCGTAATGCGGAAATAAACTGCTTGCAAGTGGTGAATTCTTTTTGCGGCAGATAAATCATTTTATAATCAAAAATTTAGAAACGTTTGCTCTACGACTTTTTCGAAAAATCGCTAGTTTAGCGGGAAATCGCTAAAAACCGCTAAAATTTAAGCCCCCATAGCATCCAAATGATAGAAGCTACAGATGCGATCTATATATCGTTGAAAAGGTATCGAAGAGCTCTTAGGCATACCTTAAAAGTTTTTTTTTAATTATAAGGGTAAACAGTTACAGGTTAAATAAGGTATTTTTTCCCACATTTTGACAATCAAATAGTGCAATTTTAAAATTTCTGATGTCTTATTCAAAAATTTCTGATATCCTATAAAAAAAACCTCTTTACGAGGTAAAAGTCTAGTGACGAAAACATTTTCATGCCCCAAAATTTTTGATATCAAATTTTGTGACGAATAATATTAAGTTTTACACATAAATTACTTTAATCAAAATTTTTGCATTCGGCACTGCGCAAAACAGTGAGTTTTATTTGGTCTGAAGAATTTAGACATTTTAGCGCAATGTGCCGAGTGCCAAAATTTTGTTTAACTTACAAATGTGCATACTAAGACTTTTGGAAACTCACCTGGTTCGTGAGATAAACAGGTGTAAGTGGGAGGTAAAAAATTTAAATTATTGGAGCTCATGGGGCCGTTGGAGCCTTTATGAATTGTTTTTAAATTTTTTACTTTTCTAATAAAAAATACGCGTCGAATGACACCTTGATCATCGAAATCCGATTACTGGTTCAACAAATAATTAATTTTGAAATTTTTAGTGGCCTTCCGAAAATGAGATGAAAAGTCAGTCTGTTTGTTTGTTTGTTTGTTTGTTTGTTTGTCTGTTTGTTAGTATCAAAGCGTTGATTTAGCTTTAAAGTTTGAATGAGGACTTGTTCCCGATCAAAAATTTAGAAACGTTTGTTCTACGACTTTTTCGAAAAATCGCTAGTTTAGCGGGAAATCGCTAAAAACCGCTAAAATTTAAACCCCCATAGCATCCAAACGATAGAAGCTACAGATGTGATCTATATATCGTTGAAAAGGTATTTTGAAGGGCTGTTATGCATACATTTTAACTTTTTTTTTAAAGTACATAGGTAAATTGCTACAGGTGACATAAGGGATTTTCCCCCCCATTTTGGCGGTTTTTGAGAAAACGCTGCCTACGATTTTTTTTTAATTTGCAATATGTTTGAGCTTGTAAAATTTCGCGTTTTTTGATATATCATTCATAAATTTATTTTGATTGGTTTGGAAAATATAACCTATTACTTGAATATATACGTTTTACTTTGAATTGAAATAGGACAGCAGCAGCAATTACATTTGACTAACAGTCCAGTAACAATGAAATCTATAATTAGACAGTCGTTCTTAAGGATCGCCAGTGGCGCAAAGAGTAGAGCGTCCGATTTTTGCATGAATTCTCAGCTCGGGTTTCGGGTTCAAATCCCCTGGCACGGACATAATTATTTTTTTGTTTTTAAATTTTTAAATGCAAATAATTTTGTTAGTATAATTTTTATTTTAAAAAATGCATACATTTTTGTTGATTGGTTTGGAAGATATATCCGATTAACTGAATATATACGTTTTACAGGTGAAATAAGGTTTTTGAATTGAATCCATTCAAAACTTGCGTAAATGTTGCCTCAACTTTTCAGATAAAAGTAATGCATTATACAAAAACAAATACTTGAAGATACTGTCTAAAGGGCGGTCGGAGTTGGCGCGTTTTTGGCAAAAAACATTTAAGTGTGGACTTCAAAGTGTTAAGGTAAATTGCAACAAGGGGCGGGAAATGTGTGCAATCAATTTACATTAATACGTTACTCATTTAACAATTTTTCTCAATATTCTTATATTTCATTAACAAATTTAATGCCTAGAAATGCGCATTGTTATTACTGCTCATCATGATATTAAATTACGCGGCCAAGTCGATAATTGTTCCTAGAATGCCGTTAACGCCAAGGCGTCCACAGCTCCCTTCGATTCGGGTTTAACATTGCGCCTCAATATTGCAGCAGCCAGATCCTGTTTCATGGCCGCCTGATCACGCTGATCGGCGAGGGACTGTGTGCTGCGCAAGCCGTTAACAATCACTGCGGACGGCAGTCCGCGCTAGTGACGAAAGCAGCACGAAGGGTGCGAAGGCGACTAGCATATATACACAGGAAGAATGGAAAATTTGCTATGACTGTCCGATCAGATCGAGTTATATACCGATCGAAAGGTATAAATTTAACTTACAAATGTGCATACTAAGACTTTTGAAAACTCACCTGGTTCGTGAGATAAACAGGTGTAAGTGGAAGGGGCAAAATTTAAATGATTGGAGCTAGTGGGACCGTTGGAGCCTTTTGGTCAACATTTTTAATTTTTTAATATTTCTCATAAAAATACGCGTCGAATGACACCTCAATCATCAAAATCCGACTACTGGTTCAAAAGATAAATTATTTTGAAATTTTTGGTGCCCTTCTCAAAACGAGATGAAAAGTCAGTCTGTTTGTTTGTTTGTTTGTATAGATCAAATCGTTGTTTTAGCTTAAAAGTTTGAATGAGGACTTGTTCCCGCTCAAAAATCTAGAAACGTTTGTTCTACGACTTTTTCGAAAAATCGCTAGTTTAGCGGGAAATCGCTAAAAACCGCTAAAATTGAAACACCCATAGTTATAGTTTGTACCATTTCGCGTTTTTTGATATATCATGCATAAATTTTTGTTGATTGGTTTGGAAGATATATCCTATTAACTGAATGTATACGTTTTATATTAAATTGGGATAGGACAGCAGCAGCAATTACATTTGACTAACAGTCGAGTAACAATGAAATCTATAATTAGAAAGTTGTTCTTAAAGATCGCCAGTGGCGCAAAGTGTAGAGCGTCCGATTTTTGCGTGAATTCTCAGTTCGGGTTCCGGGTTCAAATCCTGGCACGGACAAAACTTTATTAGACCCCGTACTTTAAAAAAGTAAAGGGGTCTATTAACTTTGTCACAAAATAAAATGTGCGTAACAGGCAGAAGGAGGCGTGGCAGACCCCATAAAGTATATATATTCTTAATCAGCATCAACAGCCGAGTCGATATAGCCATGTCCGTCTGTCCGTCTGTCCGTCCGTCCGTCTGTCCGTCTGTCCGTCCGTCCGTCCGTCTGTCCGTCTGTAAGAGCGCCTAGATCTCAGAGACTATACGAGCTAGAGACTTCAAACTTGGTATGTAGGTTCGCCTGTATTAAGAGCAGATCGAGTTTGTTTTAGATTTTGGATCAGACCACTATATCATATAGCTCCCATAGGAACAATCAGTTGAAAATCAAGTCTTAGTATGAAAAACTTTTTTGCTGTTTGAGATATTTCAACCAAACTGACAGAATATGCATAAAAGATGGTCTCAAACATACATTCTGACCAAATTTGATTGAAATCGGATTACTATATCATATAGCTGCCATAGGAACGATCAGTTGAAAATCAAGTCTTAGTATGAAAAACTTTTTTGCTGTTTGAGATATTTCAACCAAACTGACAAAATATGCATAAAAGATGGTCCCATACATTCTGACCAAATTTGATTAAAATCGGATTACTATATCATATAGCTGCCATAGGAACGATCAGTCCAAATAAAGTCTTAGTATGAAAATCTTTTTGTTGTTTGAGATATCTTTATAATAAGTACGGGGTCTCCGACAGTCGAGTACCGCTCGACTGTAGCACCGCCGACTAGTTTTTTTTTTATTTTTAAATGCAGTTAGTTTGTTAGTAGATTATTATCATGCATACATTTTTGTTGGTTGGTTTGAAAGATATATCCTATTAACTGAATATATACGTTTTACTTTGAATTGGAATACATAGGTCAGCAGCAGCAATTACATTTGACTAACAGTCGAGTAACAATGAAATCTATAATTAGGAAGACGTTCTTGTAGATTGCCAGTGGCGCAAAGTGTAGAGCATCCGATTTTTGCGTGAATTCTCAGTTTGGGTTCCGGGTTCGAATCCTGGCACGGACAACATTTTTTTTTTTTTTTAATTTTTAAACGCAATTAATTTGTTAGAGGATGATCCGAATAGGTTTTTTTTTAAAAGTTTTAAAGTTTAAAGTTTTTCAATTTTATAAGGGTGTTGGCAGAAATCTAAGCTGCAAAATAAAGAATCGCTGTAGTCAGATCTGTCTAAGGTGGTAAGCTTCCGTCAAGTTTGATATGTTCGGGAGACGCGGGTTCAACTCCCAGCGTGAGCAATTTTTCTAAAAATTGTTTTTTATTAGCAGACTGTATTCTATTTGCTTAAACTGATTTTGATATAAATATAATATGTTTTTAAAAATTTTTGGGTGCGCATATTGAAAACCTCCCAGCAAAGTAACAATGCCAGAAACATATGTTATATTTTTGTGATGCAAAAATAACCAGTGCTGCCAGACAGTTTAGTTTTTTCTTGCAACAATGTGCTCTTTAATTTTTTCAAAGTTTTTATATGTATATATACATAATTATATTAGTAAAATTGTTATATAATAATTATAAATATTGAGTTGCTTAATATTGCATACCAGAAAATTGGTCTTCATACATGTGCATTGCAAAAGTACCCAGTGCTGCCAGACGGTTTGATTTTGTTTTATAGGAATGCGGGTTATCATTTATTCAAATGAACTAAAATATTCGAACTTTCCTGCAACGTATTCTAATTGAATGTGTTTTTTTTCTGGTTATCACATAATTATTAAGTTGTTTCATTTTAAATTAAAAATGTACAACAAATATATTTACGTATTTATCTGTCTGCGTTATCGGTATAAATATGTGTGCTAATACGAGATCTATGTAAATAAAAAACTAAAGTTATTGAATAGTTTTTTATTCAATAAAACATTATAACTAAACTTAACAGCTAAAAGAGACATTAAATTATATAGGTAAGACCCTTGGTCATGGTACTGAGGTATTTTTCTATAAACACTAAATACCTTTTGACAAAGTGGTTTTGTCAAAAGCAGAGGCGATTGCAAAAATTTCTGATATCCCCCAAAAAAACCTCTTTACGCGGTAAAAGTCTAGTGACGAAAACATTTCCATGCCACAAAATTTCTGATATCCAATTTTGTGACGAAATATATAAATTTTTTTATATATGCTTAAAAAAATGAACATATACAAAGTTAAAAAATAGGCATTCGGCACTGCGCAAAAAGTTTTTTTTAAGTGCAAAGAAGCTGAACCTTTTTGCGCAAAGTGCGGAGTGCCTATTTTTTAACTTTGTATATGTTCATTTTTTTAAGCATATATAAAAAAATTTATATATTTCGTCACAAAATTGGATATCAGAAATTTTGTGGCATGGAAATGTTTTCGTCACTAGACTTTTACCGCGTAAAGAGGTTTTTTTGGGGTATCTTATGACACAAGGGAACAAGATTTAACTTTTTTTGTGTTGATTTTAAATGTATAGTAGCTCTTTACTAATTTGAGGTTGCTGATTTAAAATCTGATCTTCTTTTTCTCTATCAGCTTGCGATTTTAAGTTACAGGTACTAATCGATTTTTTGACATTTTTCCATCAAAAAAAGTTAAAAAATTTGTAACTTTACTCCTCATTAAGTGATTTGCAAAAATTTGTATGTTTTCCAAAAGTAACAATTACATCTTAAAAAAAAACAGTTTTTAAAGTCGCCTAATGAGAAGTATAAAATTTAACTATAAATTTTTGGAAAAAAGTCAAAGATTCGATTAGTACCTGTAACTTAAAACCGCGAACTGATGAAGACCAAATTAGTAAAAACTGCAATAAAGTTAAAAAAAAAATAACTGAGTTATTAAAAAACAAATAAAAAAAATAAAAATTACAACACGTTAAAAACAACTAACAGTTCGTAATCAACAAAAACCTTGTTCAATTGTGTTATTAACCTGTTTTCTTTATTTTTGACATTTTAAATTACATCGATAATACGACAGGTCGATATCGCGTCAGCAATTTTCAGTTATTTACTTTAATTATCTTGATTTTCATGAAAAATGGTGTGTCTGAAGTTTGTTTATCAAAGTTCACTTGAATTAAGCTCAGTTATTCAATTTTGGTGAACTTCCGAACTATCACGGTGGACGGAAGTCAACGTTAGTGACAAAAGCATATCCATGCCTTAAAATTTATTATATTCAATTTTGTGACGAATAATTTTGAATTGTATACATATTCATTATTTAAAAAAAGATTGGCATTCGGCACATTGCGCAAAAGGGTCCCGATTCTTTTTACATAATAAAAATAACTTTTATGCGCAGTGTCCCGAATGCCAAACTTTTTTTACGAATAATTTATATATACAAGTTTCGGGAAATTTTGCAGCATGGAAATGTTTTTGTCACTAGATTTT
Organism: Drosophila recens; assembly: GCA_037043495.1. Lineage (NCBI taxonomy): Eukaryota > Metazoa > Arthropoda > Insecta > Diptera > Drosophilidae > Drosophila > Drosophila recens. The sequence continues at coordinate 43,077 of JBAMBJ010001500.1, read as the reverse complement.
TACCCCTTAAAGGGGTTTTATTAGAAAGTATGGTCTACAATCGTTTGATTATGAGAAAAATTAGTCCTGAAATTCGCGTGCTTGCCAAACGCGCCGGATTCTTATTTAAGTAAATTACATTTTTACAAAAAACTATGTGTACAAAATAGTACATCTTTTCAGAAATCGGAATTTATTTGCGAATGCTCGTCACATTTTTAAGGCGAACAATTTGAAATGTTTTCAATTTAAAAAATACATCCCAAATTCGAAGAGATGCCCAGACTATGTAATTATTATTCAGCTGTCTCCGATTTACCGATTTTGTAGAGTATTTTGAAGTCGACCCATTGAGTTTTTTTGCTTTATGCTGTCGTGCCATTATCAAAAATGTAAACTTTTATGTTGCGTCCTCTTAAAGATATTTTACGGCAATTTAGAGAGCATGTTAACTTTGTTTCTTTTTGATGCCCTGCCACATAAGAAGGTGCCAAGTGCTCGTTATTGTTGTTGCCTCTCTTGTTGTTACCTCTCTTGTTGTTGTTGTTGTTATTGCTGTTGTTGGGTAATATACGAGTTACGGCTGCGACTCAATTATGTAGATCCGCTTTGAGTTATGTGAGTGGGTTACACTTAACCTGGCCATCAGCAAAAGGAAAGCAAATGTGCAGCCTACCAAACAACTTGGGCGTCTTGCCGGCGCCAGATGAGCTGCTTACCGCGTCTGGGGCACGCCTGCTGTGCCGTCTAACAGCTTGTGGCAGCCAGAGGGGGAGAGAGGTGTGCCCGAGCCCAACTTATTGGGCGTAATGTGTTTGTCTGTGTGTGTATTTGAGCTGTATTTAACGCACTTCAAGATGAACCTTTGACATGCCCTCCTAAAAAACAATACATTTTTAAACAAAAGCAGCATTGTGCTTCAGGCATTTTACAATTTACTAACAATAAAAACAAACATTCTCGTACACACACAAATGTACATATCTATTGTTTGTGGGGCATGCATGTGTTGTATTTACTGGTGCAGCAGCCTTTTGGCATTTCTGTTTCCGCTCCTGCAAGGACGTCATAAATTACTTACGAGTGCACGACTTTTTCTTCAGCTCGTGCAAAAAAATGCGACTGTAACTTTGTGCAGCAACAAAATAGAATCCCAGTGTGTGGCAAAGGGCCTCTCGCTCTCCTTCAATCCTTCCCTCTCTCTCTCTCTCACTGTGTGTTTGGGGCGCCACTTCTAGCCAAAGCAGTTAAGCTTTCTGCTCGAGCAGCGGGCGGCCAAAAGTTGTTGTTGTTCCTCTTATGGTATCATCAATAAAGTGTACATGTTCATGTTTGTATCTGATGGAGCTTGGCTGCCAAGTTTGACTTTGGATCTAGCACATTCTGGACTTTATTTTAAGCGTTCACAAAGCTTAAGCAAAAAGCCATGAAGTACACTAAAAATGGGCAGAGTGGGCGTGGCTATTCCAAGTGGATCGACAGTCAAATGACGCAGTGGTTGACGGGAATTGAGAGCCAGAAATTCAATCATACGTCAAGTTGAGCAATTTGTGAAAGGGGTGTGCGAGAACGACGAGTAGGCACTGTTGGTTTCATGTGTCGTGTAGTTGACAGATGCGCATTTGGTATGCAACGGGCACACATGCCAGATGAGAGTTGAAGAATGCAAGAAAATCATTTAGCTGGCAACAATCAAATGTAATTCACAGCTGACATACCCACTGACTTCCCTCCCTCCTCCCTCCGCCCTTCCCTCTTCCCTCTATTCCAACTGTGCTGGCATCATGCAAATAAAAAAGTCGGAAATGAATTCAAAAGCATTGGCATTTGGCCGGATGCTCGGGAACTAACTGAACGTAATTGCATTTGGTTGTCACTTCTTTTGCCAGAGAGCTGCCTTTAAAGCCTAATTGCATTAACTTATTATTTCTTCTATTCACGGTCTTCCTTTCTCTCTCTATCTCTCTCTTTTTCTCTTTGCAGGGCCCAGCAGAGCAGCGCCGGTGCGACAGGCAGCATTGGGGTCACCGGCGTCCCATCACGCTGTGGCAGCCGCAAATTGCCGCCGCCATTGTTACGGTCCCGAACGTTGCCCGCCATTATTTTGCCGGGACTTCCGGCCGTCTCGCTACACACGGACAAGCAAACATTTCATTGCGGTGCGTAATGTATCAGCGTATCTATGGACATGCTACTGACCACATGCAATTATCGTGCGCAGTTGCAAAAAGATTTCAATAATAATACTCCATTGGATTGCAGGCTAACAGGCTGACAAAACATTTCGTTTATCAATATTGTGCGAAAATAAATTGTTTTCAATTTTACATTTTAATTGATTTTGGTTTTACATAAAACAAAATTTTTAAATATAATTGAATTGCATCACTCAGCACTAATCAAATTTACTTTTCAATAATATTTAGAACTTTAATCATTTTGGCAGTTTTCTGCACAATCAGGTTAAAGCTTTTAAATTTGCCAAAACAATTATTTTTTTAAAAGTAATTTATCAAAGAAATTATTTTTATATTTATATAGTTTTTGATAAATGATCTTAAATCATTTAATTGATAAAATAAATCAGAATTGAGTTAAACGAATTATTTCTCTCATAATCAAACCTAGCTGAATATGTTGGAAGTATGACCCCTTTTGAACTCACTTTAGCCTCATAAATTTTTAGTTAATACCAGAGCTCGCAAATAACAGTTAACACTTATTTCTAAAACAGAAATAAATGTTCTGTTCTGATCACTTTTATCGTTCTGTCAGCTAGATTACTGTTATTTTCTGTTTTGGAAATAAGTGTTGACTGTTATTTGCGAGCTCTGATTTTTACATATGCCAACATAAACAAATAATATAATTTTAAATATTTAGAAATTAAAAATCATTTAAATCTTTTTTTAATATTTCCAACAGCTAAATTGAAATAATATTTTTTTTTTGCTTTGCTTACTTTGATTAGAGGTAGATACTAGATAAAACTTGACAAAGCAAAGTAAATTTAACAAGCTTTACGGATTAAATATTGCATATTCAAAAATTCCTCCCGTTGCATCAGATTCGGGGAAATAGGCTTTGGGTAAAGGCTGATTTTTGTGACCTTAATCCACTTGGAATCACATATTTTTCCCCACAATCGCTTGAAAGAACAATATATAATACCAGAAAAAAAGACCAGTGTCCGTGTTGCACGTGTGCGTGGCCGACAATCAATCGAAATACTTTTGTTATTTATGGATTCGTCATGCATCCACAGATACAAAGCACACGCTGCGAAAAGAACATATGTAGAATAATAGGAAATATGAGAAAAGCTGACCAGCATTCGAGTGTAGGATTCCATTCTAAAATATCACATTCGCTGCGTTGAAAAGTATGCTACATATTTCCTGATTGCACGTAGATAAAATGCTGGCTGGCGACGTGTGGGCTAACATACATACATATATGCCACTTTAAATTCAACCTCAAGATACAAGGTTTAATGGACTGTGGACTGTGAACTCTGACCTGAGCGTGGGCTGATGTTGCCACAGCTGCTGCAGTTGCAGCCACGCATGCTGAAAATTAATTAAAGTCTGCTGACAAATTTTCAGCTTGCATTAAGATTATATGAAATTGGGAAAGTGCACACACACACACAAACACATATACAATATTAATGTTAGTCAGTTATAATTAATGTTATATTTTCAATTATCATACAGATGAACGGCTTTTAGGCTGCAAAAGCCGCAGCGGCAGCGCCAGCGGCCATCGATGGTCTCTTCTGACCCGAGGAGGTGGTGGAGGGGGTGGTGTCAGCACCAGCCACAACAATAACAACAGCAGTGTGACCAACAACAACAACAATACTTTAATGGTGAAATCATTGAATTTACCGAAAGATGATTGCACATTGATCTACAGGCGAAAATCATCGGGCAGCTCGCCTCACCAGCAGGCGCATGCACATGCGGCCATGCAACAGCATGCGGCACAGAACAACTTGCATTTGTATCAGCAACATGTGGCAGATAGCTCACTTTATCAGCTGTCCGACGACTTCGAGTGTCATGCGGATGGTTCGCTTTTGTTGAGGTAGGTTTGAAAATAAATCCACATCGAAACTTCTTCAGTTCGACATTAATTTGAGCTCAAACTGCACTAGACTGAAAGATAGATAGATTAGGTTTAAAAGAATAAAACGCAAAAGAGGCGTGGCATTTATATAATTGATCTAGCAGCCGAGTATCACCTCGTCGAGTAGTCTTTCTGGACACCTTGATCCCAAAGATTATAAATATAGAGTAACCAAATTCGACACGCAGACTCCTTTAAACCAAACACAGATTAAATTAAATACATTTAAATTAATTATGAGTATCTGATAGTCGGTATTATTTAGTTTATTTATTTATTTACTTACGTATTATTATTAGATTTAAAATAGGTTGTGTTATATTCTTTTTCTAATTTTAACATATTCGAATAACAAAATAATACTAGTTACCAGTGCATTAATTTAAGGAAATCCTTATTGCGCTAGAAATAAGTAAATAAATAAATATATTTATTTGATAAATGAAATCAGCGAAAGCAACATTTGGTTGATTTGAGAAATTTGTATACAAGTTGACGTTGATGTTGATGTTAGACAGTGTATGTGTTGTATGTGTCACATACGTGACATATGGTCGATGTCGCCGAGTTGTGTAATCACTTGACTTTACAATTCGCCCGCAGAATTCCCGCTCCGCAGGCAGCGCCCTCGCGCGGCTATCCATATCGTTTGGCAGGAAAGAAACGTGCCACGGCATGCTCGGAGGCAACAACGCCGCTGTCGAGGGAGCATCAGCACCCGCACCAGCAGCTGCATGATTTCGCAATGGCCGAGGGAGGCCCCCTGGGAGCCTACAGCACCACAACGACGACGACGACGACGACCTTCACACGCCTGGCCAAATTGCTGCATCAATCAAGCGCTATTACAGCCAGGTCCAATCTACACCCGCCGCACGGCGACAATATCCACATGGAAGCGAACCGAGCAAGCGGCATGGAACTGGGCTTGGGATTGGGCGAGGAGGCGCCACGTCGTCTGTCCTGGGAAAGGTGCGTATGTAATTTATGTGCCACTCGTTTGGCCATGTCTCGCTCCTGGCCATGTCAGCTTGTCAACTTTACCCTTGACTCACCCCAGCCCCGACTCGCAGCGCTCTTGCAATTAGTTAATTTCATTTTGTGCCGCAAAGTTGGAAAGTTGATCTTCATCAGACTGCCACGACGCGACGTGTGCATCTTGCATGTGACCACCTAATTACGGGCCATAGGCGAGATTTATATGGATCGGGACAGGGGGCAGAAGGTGCTGTTTACGGTCTGATGACATGTCCGGCGCCCCTTGAGTGCCCGCATTTATCTTCATTCGTTTGGGGCAAATAAAGACACATGCTGCAAGATAGATTTTTAATGGCTGCACCTGATGCTCCTGTCAGGGCGAAGATTCTTAATACGCCCCTCAATGAGTTTAACTAATTAACTGCGCTTCATTTTCCACATTACACTCATTAACAGATTAACCCGATGAGATTAAATCCGCAAATGTTAAAGAGGTTGATTTCATTAATTAAGTGGCTGCGAAGGTAAATAGCTGGATGATAAAGGTCTTGGAATTTATTGTCTAATATCTGAAAGACTACAGACTTTCATTAATTAAAAAAAAAAAACTGTAAAATGTTTTTTTTTAATCTACACCCAGAGTCGAGTAGACTTAGTTTCCTTCAAAGCCTTCGCGATCTTTTTGATCAATTTGCCGATTTGAGCAAAATAAATTTTAATTTATAGATTATTTAATTGTTAGTAGAAAACAATAGTTTTTGGTCTGTATTACAGGTAAAAATTCAAAATTATTTATGTTTCGAAAGACCTAACATAAATGGACTGATTATTGAATGGATTGGGGAAAACGTTATTTTAGTAGTTTTGTACACATTTGCGAAATTAAAAAAAAAAATAAATAAACTGGAGTTCGCAAGTCATAAATTATGTGTCCCCACACCAGTTTGCGACTTTCACAGAATTGGTGCTGACTTAAAAGACATTCCTTTGGAACCCGTCAGGACCACCCAAACTGAATCATAAGAAAGACACCGCATGTTTCTTGATTTTGAAACCTGAACTTGGTGATTTGAATGCAGTTCTGAAGATAAGATTCTTATTCATCTGTTGATGTTGTAGAGCAGCGCGGGTAATTTCACGAGTTTGTGAGGCCATAATTAATATCTAGTAAACTACTCAAGATATTTTCATGCGGATTTTTTTCTAGTGTTATGTATTCGCTTAGAAGTATTCTGGAAAAGTGGGCGTGTCACCACCCCCACCCCTTAATTTTTTTATTTTCTTACATTTTTATCGGTAACAATTAAGCTTAAGATTTCTATTGCAAATTACAAGTTTTGACCTTATATATTATTAGAAATGAAAAGAAACCTTACTTGTTAGATATAGAAAGTTGTAAGCCCTCTTAGATGGCTGTGAGCATAAAATTAAAAAAAAAATTGGGGGCGGGGGTTGTGACACGCCCACTTTTCCAATATACTTCTTATAGTATGTATAACACTATAAAAAAAACCGCATCAAAATATCTTGAGTAGTTTACGAGTTATTATATAATGCCAACTAAAACAGGTGAAATTCCCCATACGGCAAGCGAACAAATTGGCATTCGAAATTGTGAGGTTAGTTGCTAAAAAATTAAATTTCACCAAAAGAGGGTAAAAGAGGATTTTTAGACAACAATAATTTGAAAGAGAATTAAATACTCTACAACACACAATATGTTTCAAGGTTGGACTCCGCTGGACTCGCTTTAAATACCTTTTTAAAAATTAGACTTAATGAAAAATTTTCGTTTGCTAGACTACTTACATTTTAACATTAATATGGGGACACCACGATCAAATTCTACATTTGACACTCACAAACACATAATACAAGCCACACTGACTTGAATTCATTTCAAATATTTTAATAATGTTGCCTTATTGCTTACTTATTGGCACATTCAAATCGCAAACAAAATTTTACAATTTTTATAGCGCGTGCTTTGCAAATGCAACCCTGTGTCTAACAGCTGATTTCTTCGAAGTGGCGCCATCTATTGAGATTTCTGGTATGCAACATTGAAGAACTACCTATTGTTAATGAGTTGCACTCAAAACATTTTTAAATTGGCGACTTTCAGAAAATGGGTTTTGGCCTCACAAACTCGTGAAATTACCCATAGTGCAGCGGTGGGCAAGAAAGCTGAATTTAGGAGCACTCGAACAACAACAAGCCTATTAGAGTCTACCTAAGTTGGGAGCAGTCGCTGCTCTCGGAGCCACTGCGTGCCCACCGCTGTTGTAGAGTATTGAAAACCTTTTTAAGCGTTATAACAATAGTTCGAGGTAATTTAATGTTAATAATTAAATATTTTGGCTCCGACCTATTTTAAATTAGCAATTTCAAAGTATAGCTCTGATTATTCTAAATATAAGTATAAACACAAAAGAAATGCCGACCTTAAATTATTTTTGTATTTTTACTTGAAGTAGAGACCGCAATCGTTTGTTTCTTTTTTACAACTGTCCATTCTCTAAAATTTAATGAATTTTGATTGAAACTGGGAAACTTAAAATAAATTGTAGCTCAAAATTACTATAGAAATCTTGATTTAAAAAACGACCGACAATGCAAATCATTGAGTTGTGTACAATTCTAGTAAATCCAATGCCAAGTGTCAAAACAACTTGCCTCAAAATTATGTATTTGCCATTATGCAGCAGGAATTGCATAAACAAACCGTTGTTTGGGGTGCCCCTTCAAATCTGATTGCGGTGACAGCCATGAGAGCTAAACAAATTTTCGGCAACTTTAATTGCGAAGAGAAGTTGCTCTATGCGTTGCTGACGTTTTGTTTATTTCTGTTTGGCGATTTACCCAGAGCGCCGTTTTATGAGTTTAAACTTTGATATTTAAAACTGCTAAGCAAAGAGAGAGAGAGAGAGAGAGAGAGAGAGAGAGAGAGAGAAGGGAAGAGGGTCGTGGGTAGTTTAACTTTTGGGTGCTCAACCCTTAGGTTAAATTGGGTTTTGTTTGTTTTCGTTTTGCAGCTGCATTTGTTGCTAAATTTAGAGAACTTTTTTAACAAGTCAAACAGCAAAACAAAACGGCAGCAGCTACAATCGGAATAATAATAACTACAACAAAAATAGCAGCAACAACAACAAATTCTTGCTGCATGAGCTAAAAGCAAAAGAGAGAAATAAAATTCGAGTAGTAGAAGCAGTTTTGGGGTCTTGGGCTGCTCTTCTGCCTCTTCCCATCACCCCCTCACAGTCGTGACTTGGGAGTACTCGTATACGGCACTCACTGGCTTAATTGTGAATGCATTATTCATGAGACAGAAGGCAAAAGTGCTTTGAAGCGCCGAAGGACAAACGCAGCCAGCCAATAAAACAGTGTTCTACTCCCAGCTCTTGATCCGGCCACATCTCCATCTTCTTCTCCAACTCCGACTCCAACTTGCTCCAATTTCTTGGATTCATAATCAGTATCTTTTTTGTGGACACAGCTTGGCTTGCAACTGGGAAGGACGGACGGACCGACCGACTGACTGACTTTTGAGTAAACGGAGCATTAATGAAATTCCGTCGACGTCTTGTGGTACGCACTATACTAAGCAAAACTCATTTGGCGCCCAACGCGTGGGCGAAGGCAGTGGCAGAGGGGCGTGGCCATTTATATACTGTAAAATTTTACAAGTTTGTTGCACAACTCGAAACGATTCGTCGAAAAACTGTGCAAAGTTTATCAAGTCGCACGCAATTTGCGTCATTTGCCATTTTGATTTTGATTCATTTTCTGTCATTCCATGTTGCTGCCAATGTGGCAGGCACTGTTGCCACCAATGTAGTGCGTCAGCTCCAATCCGAAAAGGTCACACTAGGTAGGCCTGAATATGATTACGAGCGACAGGTGACACAGCATTCCTGCCATAACTACATACATATATGCTGCCCCATATATGTATAATAAATGAAGTTCGATACGGTTATGAAATGTACCACAGGCCAAGTTGTCAAAGAGGTAATTACGAGTACACACAATCCTAAAGAAAAAGAAAACTTGGAGCTCTAAGAGTGATGATATACTAAGGGCCGATTTTTCAATGTACATATATTATTTTCACATATTTTAAAATATAACATTGATTTTCATACATTTTACGTCAAAATATTTGTGCGATAACCTTAATAGGTATTGCGAAACCGGGGATAGATATTTTACCGGGGTTAGATATTTTACAATTTTTTATTCTTTAGTGCAGCAATTGAAAAGTTTTATATTTGTAGCGCTAGGATATGTAGATAAATCAAGTTAAATAAATTAATTTAATACAAATATATATTTTTTATAATATTGCATTGAGTTCAAACAAATTGATAATAAATGGAAAATAATTTACCAAATACAGTATTTATTTATAAAATTGAACCAAGGCACGAAACAATATCTTCAATATCTTCCTAAAAAACATTCCGCAAACCGAACTAAATTATTGATTATAAATCTAAAAACTTTTTATAGCAAACCAGTTTTGAATACTTTAAAATTTCGATATCCTCAGATTTTGAAATTTTTACATTAAAAGTAAATTTTTGTTATAATCGAAATTTTAATTTTCGAATCATATTTTTTATTATTAAACTTATTTGGTGTCCTCTTTCTTAAAAACGAAAATTTCGTTAACATTTTTCAATTTAAGCAAATAAAAAACGAATATTCCATAATTATGTTATATGAAATGAACTTCAGTGTTCGAAGTTTAACAATAAAATATGGTGATGAAAGTGGAAAGTGATGAAAGGGGAAAGTTCAATGTAGATACACTGATATAAAGATTCGGCTTTTAATGTAAAGAATATTTGTCTTAATTATCATATTTTTCACTGACAGAAATTTAAGAGAAAAAAACACAAATAGAGGTCTTACAATTATTAAGATTTAATGGCTTTTGATTTGATTTAAAGCAAAGAATTTTCATCATGTACTATTAGCCTTTAAAATTGAAAGCTTTTTCAAAGTCTGGAGTAAAATTAAAAATGATGTGAGCATTTTCCAAAGTGCGTCTCGCTTTGAGCATAAAGAAACATATGATACTTGAATTTAATGAACTTGAAATCGATCGAACGACATAAAAAAGTGCTGTTTGCATTCTTCGCTTATATTGTAAAATTTTTCGCTCATTTTGTAAGCGAAGGGGTATGCCACACACATTCACACATTCACACATTCACACATTCACACACACACGCATTCTTCATTTTGCTGCATTTGTCAGCGAAATTCTAACACTAAGTTGACAGCGTAACCAAAATCATTTTAAAAGCATCAAAGGGTGGTCTTCAGAGGAGGGAGAGAGCACACGATTCTTGAGAATTTCACGCTAAAGTGTAAATGTGTGCGTGAGAGAGTGTGTGGCACATATCGTTACAATTGAGTCCCTTGGAAATCAGTTGCGAGTTGACAACTGAAATGGGAATTTGGCTAAAGTGCGAATGAGGAGACAGTAATCAGACGAACAGACAGTCTGCAGGCGACATGCTGGCATAGAAAGACACTCAACAGTCACACACACATACGCACAACATGCACACACACAGACAAGAGAGCTGCCACAGGAACATGCACCTTAGCTTATGTACATAGGTGACAAATGAAGCTAACCTTGCCACATGAAGGGGAATGCGTAAGTGTTTTTTGGCAAAATGTCAAATGAACTGAATTAGTTAGTCTTTGTTTATTGTTGCCACATACTCGTATTGCGTATTGCGAGTTGGCAGTTGTCAGTTAGTTGCATAGTTAGAGAGCTTTCTAGGGTATACACACACACACACACGCGACACAAGCTTAGACAAACATAAGTTAATAACAATGATTATTATTGACTTTGCTGTTGCTCAACTGCTCAACTTGCCACATGCTACAAGGCATCTGCAATGCAGGCTTTTCGTCTGTCAACTACACACACTCACACACACACACACACACACGCACGCATTCACAATCAAGTTGACAACTACAGCTTTTCTAGAAGTCAACCCTGTCGCCATGAAATGTGTGGCAAGTGCTGTGGCAAGCTGCCTTCTTCTTTTCCAACGATTCAACAATGACTATGATGAGGATAACTTTTCGCACAGTTCGTGCTCGCTATGATGGAGGGAAGGAACTCAGGCAGATGGAATGCGGATGGGGAAGTTTGTTGCTTGAAAGCGTTGTAATTTGATTGAATTTGCGTTGATTAAGCGTATTTAGCCCCTGGCAAATTATACATGTGTCTAATTGAGAATTGACTTAATTGTTTTAGCAGCGACGCATTTCCCCTCCCCATCACCATCACCAGCTCCATTTTCATCACCTTCATCTTGATTTTCCCTTTTCCTTGCCCGCACACTTTATGTGGTCGTGAAAGGGAAGGAAAGAGCGAGATTTGAACGTTTGTTTTGGTTTCGAATTAACGCAATTAGCATGTGCACACACACATAGGCACACACTCACTCACACACACACTTTACATGTGTGTGTACACTCCAACTTTATTAATGGGTCTCTTGGTTTTGTGGAGGGACCGAGGGAACTGCACGATTCTGATTGCAAAGAGCGCATTTTGGTTTTAATTGAAAAATGTTGCGCATACGACATGTTGTGCACATTTTGAAGGGGCAATTTGTTGACTGATGTTCGTTATGAGCATTACAAGGTTACGCGCTCTTTAATCTCATCGCGGCCTCCTTTTGCGATTAGAATTAAACGCGGATTATGAGTATGCAAATGGAAAGTCTTTAATGAATTGGGGCATTACATTAACATACATAAATCATGTACTGCTAGTAAGTTTAATAAAATAAGATGAATTGCTGTAAAACATGATGGATTAAAGTGTCGGAATTTTAATGCGTGAATGATGATGTTTACGACATGTATTTTGTTTCAAACAAAGAAAAACAAAACTGTACGAAAAAATTAGAATAATAGGATAAAAAGTTGTCAGTCTGAAATAATGACTGTTATAGACGATAGAATTGGCTGTATGTATCATATGATTACATTTGTAGATAAAATATTAATTAATAGAGAATGTAGTATTTTAATTCCGATAATAAAAGAAATAACTTAGTGCTAGTTAATGGAATCAGATAATAGAAAAGGAGCTTGTAATATGATTATCCGTTGATAGATAGAAAAACATAAATGGAGAACTAAAGAGAAATATATAAAGATATGTTGTACTTCTGTTAAGACATTTAAGAATAACATATATGTTATTCTCCCATGTAGAATGCGGTATTCGTACGCATTCAAAGTGAAATAAAACATATGCAAAAACATTATTTTGTTGTGACAAAAGAGGAAACTTATAGGTATTGATTAGCACTATAATTGGTGCTAAAGTTGATTTTGGGAAATTGTTCGTTTTCAAGATAATTTAAAATAACCAAGACATTCGCACGCGACTCAGATAGAAGTCGTTTTTTCGGCGACTAAGCTCTAACACTAATTTCGGCAAAACGTGAACGAATGTTTTGATCCAATTTATTTTGAAATGTTATGCATTCATTTATCTAAAAAGTGCATTTTGTTTGATTTAAAAATATCAATTATATTTTTTTTTAAATGTAATTTGAGTCACTGTTGCACGCGACATGTCGCACGTGACATTTTGTTCCACAATATATTTATGTTGTTTCTGCCTCTCATTTTTTAAATAATATATCGAAACTGCTCGAAAAACTTGTTGTAAGTTAAACTTTCAATATACTTCTATGTATTAATATGGATTATGTTACAATCTTAATATCTTACTTAGTGTAATCGATAGAATGCAAACGGTCTATTTTGGAAATCAATTTTTATGAAAATAGACATAAATATGGAAAAAGTGAATTTATTCCAATGTAGAAGCTTTATGTTCATCCTATTGAATTTCTTCGAGCGTATATTGCTTAAATAAATAAGTTGAATACATTTTTGAAAGAAAGTTTCAAGAGATGTGAGTTTTTGATCAATTTTTCGTTTTTAGCCTCTGTTGACATTTATGTGGAAATGCCCAAATATTGAAATAAAAGAACTTAGTTGAGCTACAGTTTTGTATATTATAAAAGAATTAGATAATAAAGATGAAAAATGGGTGTACGAGTATGCGGCAGCTTGTCGAGAGAGAGAGAAAGAGACAGACAGGGAGACTGACAAAGATAGAAACTAGCATTTCGAGAGTTCCAGCTCATTCTATTTGCAAACTGCTTTTTGGCAGCTTCCCCAGATTCTGTTGGCAATTCACATACATATGCATGTGTGGGGTTAAGAGGTCAAGGGGTTAACCCTTTTTTTACTGGTACACTAATTGAGTGTTGTCGCTACATCTTCGTACTCGTGTTGCAACACAGCAGCTGTCACATTAATCCATTAAGAGCGCCACTGAATTGCAATTGGGGGCATCTTCAACACACGGGCACCTTGATGTGCAAGTCATAAACTTGGCCATTTCTGTGTTGGCTTAGAAGCATACCAGGCAGAGACAGAGAGAGGGAGAGAGGTGGAGGTGGGCACAATGAACACGTCAGTGACAACATTGTCGGCAGTGGCAGTGGCACATTAGCCGTGGCATTAGCGACAGCTGGCCACGGAGTCGAGCAGAAAGCGAGCGGCAGACCCCGAGGCTTTCTCTTTGCAACACAGAGCCATAAAAAGCGTCTACATTATGGTAATGCGTAATGGGTAATGCCAATGGTAATGGTAATGGTAATGGTAATGGAAATGGTAACTAGGCCGGCCACTGACCGCGACGACGACGACGACGACGACGATGGCGACAGTTAATGGTCATTAAAATGTCCAGGGGAGCGTGAAGCTCAAGTAATTGCGTTAGTTTTATAAGTTTGTTCTTGTTCACTTGCAAGTTGCAACAACCTGCTGCTGCCACATTCTCACACACACACACACTCGCACACATTCCGGTCTTTGACTTTCCAACTCTTGTTCTTTTGTCACTTTTGCAGGCGCAAGGACAGCAGCGCTTTGCAGCGCTCGGCCAGCATTGATTCCTTCGCCGAGATTGTGTTTTGCGACCTGCCACGACCCTCCCTGGACATGCCGTATCGCAGCACGATGGCTGCCTCAACGACAGCGGCAATGGCCACGGCCATGGCAGCCCCCACCCCCTTCAGCAAGAGGCCCTCGGCCAGCAGCCTCTACTCGACGTGCAGCAGCATCGCGGCCGCGACCGCTGCGGCCGCCTCGTCGCAGGTGCACGCTCAGTTGAATGTCAATTACGGCGAATTGGCGGGCGGGGCTCATCCCGGCAACGGGGGCAGCGGCGGCAGCGCCAGCAGCAGCCGACGCGAGAGCATGCTGAGCCCGTCGTCAACGCGACGGAATAAGCTGACCAGAATCATTAATGGTAAGTAGCGGGGCCGATGGGACTATGGGAGTATCACTTGGTAGTTACAATGCAGCAGCGGCAACAACGTGCGCCGTGTGCCATATTGATAAGACTGAATGGATGCAAAGGAAGCTCGTACTATCCAGATCTCAATGGAACTGACAACAGCAACAACATCATCAATGAATTAAGCGACTCAGCAGCTCAGCGTTTGGTGGTTTATTTATTTTTCAACGGCGGCCTGATTGAAATTCCAATGGACTCAAATTCCTGACGCTGCATTAAGTCGCTTCCACATTTCCCCAGAGGCTTTCATGGACTTAAAGGCGGCAGACGAGCTTTTGCATAAAATTTAACAAATCAATGCGAGTATTAAAAGGCATGAAATAATGAGCATGCCCCACAATTTATCAACTGGTTTTCACTGCTTTATCTGCAACTTCCGCAAAAAGATGTTTTTTGAAGGCCAGCGCAGACCCCTTTGGGACCGGAGCTTTGCTACGATAGCAAATAAAGAAAAGCTTTAAGCAAAACAAAAACGATCGTCGGCATTTATTTATCGCTGCTCAATTCCACGAAATGGCAACGCCGACGCTCACGCCGACGCCAACGTCAACGCCAACGCCAACGCTACGAAGAGCGGTCGAGTCTAACTGATCTAACTGTGAAACGCTGACCATTATGCTCTTTCGTTGAAGACGTTGACGCTCTGCCTCAGACGCTGTCACTGCAACGGCAACCGCAACAGCAACAACTTCAATTTCAGTTGACTAGCGACTTTTGTTCGGAGCGCAGCGCACTGCGCGTCAGCGTCGGGATTATTTAAAACAATAACAAATAAGAAACGATCTTTACCAAAATTCAAATTGTGCAGTGTCCAAAATTTATAAGTATGAAAACATGATTGTGCCGAAAAGCTGGTTTTGTTGTTATTTTTCCAAATGATTGAGAAATCGTAAAGTAGTTTGGCATACAAAAAAGAAAAGAAAAGCAAGCTATAATACATGTATGTGTAAAAACGCGACGCTCTGCGAATCGTTTCTGCTTCGTTGAGTTTCTTCAACTACCTGTTTGCGGCTGCGCATGTGTGTGCGTGAGAGTGTGCAACAACAAGTTACCTGCGTCGACGCCGACGCCTGAGAGAGTGAGAGACACGCTCAGAGCGAAACTGAACGAAAGATCAGTGAGTGAGTGTTTTTTTTTTTGGTTGGCGTTACTTTTGCGACTACATGGAGAGTGTCTCAGTGTCAGAAACTAAACGAGTCGCTTTCGTTTAAAAAAGAAACGTTAAGGCAAAACCCGACAACAAAATTAACAACAACAAACTTGCCGCGGGGCAAAAGAAATTGCTGCTGTTGCTGCGTGTTGCTCCCGTTGCTGCCACTGCTACTGGCATTTTCTGCCGTTGCAATGTTAATTAAATATTACGTGCCAGTAAAATTACAATTTACAATTTACAACAGAGGGACAGGCAACACAAGTGGTGGTGGGAGGAGGACCAGCAGCAAGATCTAACTGTAATTGCATTGCGTGTCCAACTGTTGTTATTATTTGCACGCGCAACTACAACAATTGCAGCGAAAGTGAACTTTTGCTTTTGTCTTGTCTTTTGTGCGAGAAATCAACTTGACTGCAACTAATTTACTCACGTGTCTATCACAGTGACTCGGAGAGGCAGCAACAACAGCAACAACAACAGAAACAGCATCGGCAGCGGCAGCAATAGCAGCTAAGTGCAGCATAATTAAAGCAAGTCGCAGTGACAACCTACATGTAGTTGCATCCCTTTCGCGCGCACACGTTTAACGCCTTAAAAGCTGTAAAGCATTGCGCGTTGTTCACTTTGTTGTTTTCTTTCTTAATATTACCTTTTGTTGTTGCTGTTCTTCGCAGTTTTGTATCCGTCGACGTAGTCGTCGCGTCGTCGCTGTCGTCGTCGTTTTCATTAAAGTTGTTTGTGTTGCAATTTTAAGTACACCGCACAATGAACAGGTAAGCAAAAGCACAACACTTCACACACACACAGAGATACTCACACACACACACTGATAATAGACTGTCTGCAACTTTGTGGCTAAAATATGCAACGCCATGAAAAACTTGAACTATTGCAACATTTTTTTACTGCAAGACACTTTTCCAGATGCCTTTCAAAAGTTTATTCACATTTCAAGAAAGTCGCATCTGAGTTGTCTTTGCTTTTCCAATTTTCTCGTACTTTGCAGGTTAAATTTTTGTTGTTTTTGCACGGTCTTTGTTTTTCTCGGTTTCTGTTTCTGTCTTTGTTTTTGTTTCATTTTCATATTTGTGTTGTTTTGTGGCGGCTGCAACTGAGAGTTTAAAATTGCCACCACATGTCCAAAAGCTCAGTTGACCATTAACATTGTTGGGTTTCAACTTGGCTCGTTGCGCATAACATATTCAAGACATAAAGCGACGAAGTTTTCCGACAATATACACGGCCGGTATACCCTGTAAAAGTGCATTGTCAGAAAGTGTAGAAGGCATCGATCTTTTGTAAGGTACAAAAGATATTTTGCGTTTCCTGAAAATTATCTAATATTGATTTGTAACAAATGCAAGCCTCTATAATTTCAAAAAATATATCTTAAGTCGCTTCAGTTCATAGCAACTTTTATAAGCTCTTAATAAAGCGCTTAACACAAAAAATGATTTTGCCATGCTTGCTTTAAAACACGTTCTTTAATATACAAGCCTGACTTATTCCAAAATCACAACAAAATCAAAATTAAGTTGCAATTCCCCAAAAATTTCTGATATCCCAAATTGTGTCGAACGGTAGCTTAGACAAAGTTTTTAAAAGTTTGGCATTTGGCACTGCGCAAATAAGTGATTTTTAAGATTAAAGAATCGGGATCTTTTAATTTTTTATTCTTAGTTTTTTTAGAGTTGTTGACTAGGCCTAAAGTATGCTCTTAAAATACCTCTCCAAGGATATATAGAAAATATATGTAGCTTTTGTATCTTAGAAACTGTGGGCGTGTTGTTTCTGGCGGGATTTAACGTTTTACGCTAATCTAGCGGTTTTTTCTTAATTTTAAAAAATATTCCTAGGTTTATTATAGAGATTAAACGAGAGAGATCAACGCCTTGATAACAAACAGTAAAATTAATATTGCTAATCGCCTTTCGGGCTGATTTCGTCACTAGCGTGGACTGTCGTTCACAGTGATTATGACGCAAAGTATTTAAAACTCAAACTAGGTGCAGGGTATCTACTGGTTGAGAACGGTCGCCTTGAACACTCCTGTTGTCGTGTTTCGGGAGCTCGTTTAGTTTTGAAAGAAAAATGGGGAAAACTTTTGTGCAAAACTTAAAGCTGGAGCACCTTTCTTTCCCCCATAGTAGCTTACACTCCCTTGTGGCGTGTACTTAAGTGCACTTGGACCGCGACC
Source organism: Drosophila recens (assembly GCA_037043495.1). NCBI lineage: Eukaryota > Metazoa > Arthropoda > Insecta > Diptera > Drosophilidae > Drosophila > Drosophila recens. The sequence continues at coordinate 25,209 of JBAMBJ010001500.1, read as the reverse complement.
CGCAGCGAAAGTTTTACTCGCTTTTATTTATTTTGATTTAATTTTGCTTATTAAAAAGTTTTAAATGTTTGATTAAAAAGTAATTCATCTCAAATTTGTTGTGGCACACACTACTTTAAAGTTTTCAAGTTCCTCGAATGTTATTATTGCTCTGCGCTTATCGCAGTAAAACAACTTTTATGGAATTTGAGAGACTTAATAGTTACTGACTGATAAGCAACGTTGTGCCTGGGTATTTACGATAACGCGTAACCAGGTTGTCGCTTGGCTAGATACTTTTGTATCTTTTGTTTGCTGTTCGGATATTATGCAATGTCTGCAAATAAAAACGCCACTGGTAAGAATAGAAAATGCTTCCGAGAAGCTGAGCTCAATTGCTGTGCTCTTTGTACGTGGGATGTTTCTTTGTGCACTGCAAAATTCCAATATCTGTGCAGCAATTGTTACAGTTTGAAATGCAATTGAAACACCTTCAGAGAATACTTTGATCAATAAGGAGATTTCCATGACACTTATTCACAGTAATTACACTTTGCCTTTTGGCTCAGATTGTTACTTACTTACAACACATTTCACACAGTGTCAAGTTACGTTTTGCGTATTGCCGGCAATTATCTTCATTATCGCAAAAAATCTCATCTGTTCTCGACAACATCGATTGCTTTTCTTTGGAATTTTTAATCAGAAATCTAGCCATGCAAATTGGTAAACGGAAACGTAGCCATCGCTTTCTGACCCTAGGCTCTGTCTTTGGTTACCTCATTTGATAGCTGTTGCTTGCTGGATTTGTGTTTGAGTCGGTGTGAGAGTGTGTGTATGTGTGTGTGTGATTTCAAAGGTTGTTCTCTTAAAAAAAAAAATAAATGTTTTACAAAGCAGATAAGCGCCTTGAATCAATCAAAAATCTTTTAAATTGAACAATGTAAATGAAATGCTTTCTTGTTATTGTGATTCTTGCTATTCTTGTTGTAATTTTGGGTTCTATTCTGCCTTCTATCGTTTCGTGAATCGAAGTTTGGATTCGTCACGTTGCCGGCGCGGCCTCAAAGTGTGCTATTAGCACGTAGCGCCCACATATGTAGATTTGTGTATCCGGATTTTCAACCACACACACAGACGCATGCAAATAGACATAAATAGTCATGTCAAATGGTATCGCTGCAAAAGAAACTTGTGCGACTTTTGAACTTAATGGCCGCAAAAGTCAAAGGGCGGATCGCACACATCTACCCATATGCTGCCTCTGCCCGGATGCTAAACAGCGACTGTGACCCAAATAAGTAACTTTGGTTAGTTGAATAAATTGAAGAGCGGGAAGAGAGAATATTCACAATCAGATGACGTTTGTATAACTTGTTTCCAATTAAAAATTAATTTTAAAAATTCAATTATTCTTAGTTTTTCTTCTTTGACTGAATTTAAAATGTTATTTCATTTTAAATTTTAAGAAGTTGCTATACTTCTTCAATTATTTATTGTTTGTTAAATAATTTTAAGAAACTTGCTATACAACTTTGCAACACAATTTCACAAAATAAAAAATAGACGGAAAAAGCGAAATACTAAATAATATATTGTATCGGTATGTCTATTGTATACAGTCCAACTTCCCTAACTCGAATCACCATTATCCCAGAAAAAAGTTCGAGTTAGGGAGACTTCGAGTTAGGGAATTTTTTTTTTTAGTTTTTTAAATGAAACTACAATTTCATTCAATCATAAATACATTTCAAAATGCAAATTTTTCTTGTTATTTTCAACAAAACAGGATTCCAGTTTTTTCAAGACCTGTCGACACTCTCAAAAAATGTTTTTATCGTTCTTTTGCTGTATCCAGAAGAAGTTCCCGATTCAAATGACATAATTAATTTTCCATGTTTTAATACAATGGAAACTGTTATCGATGAGATACCATATTTTTCAGCCACTTTAATTTTTTTGGTCCACTTTCGAATTCGTTAACTAATAATTTTAAAGATTTCTTAAAGAGATAAACATTTTAGTACACGCGCTGGTGCCATGGTAAATATTTTTGAGCTGATGCGCTGACATCTTTCCTAAAGCAATTTCACAAGCTTAAGTAATTTTTGATGCAATATCTATCATATACCATCACCATATGTTAATGTACATAAATATTACGTATCAAAACGAGCCGGTAACGAAAGCATAAAATAGAAACGAAAAAAAATTTCTAACTTTATTGGAAATTTTCCCGAAAAATTCGACTTACAAAAGCACGGGCCAATGTTTTTGTTCGAGTTAAGGAGAACTTCGAGTTAGGGAAGTTCGAGTTAGGGAGACAGAATTGTATGAAATTTGCTCAGTAAACGCTATTGCCACTCGATTTTGTTCGAGTTAGAGAAAATTCGAGTTAGGGAAGTTCGAGTTAGGGAAGTTCGACTGTATTTAATTTAAATGATTTATTTTATGTTGCTTATGTTGTTCATTTATCTCAGATATTTGTATCTTTTTATCCGTCTACATCTATATACTATCGTAGTGCTTAAATCGATGTCAGGGTAATTGAAAGTCTTAACTACAGATTTCCCACTTGTAATAGCCACTTTAATAGCTTGCCCGCACTCACTTCTCTGCACACACCCATAAACTTTTCAATTAGAGTCCACATCAAACTGAAATCCTTTTTTTTATGCCACTCAGATTTGCGCCTTGACCCGTCACACTCACAGAAAAAAAAGGAAACTTTGTGCAAATCGTGCGCGATTTGCATAATTTTAAACGTTGGCTTATTGGTTTTGTGTTTGTTTTTCCATAGAAGCTCGGAAAAAATTGTGGGCAAAAAATGCCACAGAAATTTCTAGGGGCGGACACAGGAAGCAAATGCTAACAAGTGACCGGGTCAAAACGTTTATCACCATTTCGCCAGAGATTAAGAGACAGAGAGAGAGAGAGCATTGTTGTTTTGAGCATGAAGTTTGTAACGCTTTGCAGAAGATATTCCAATAAAACTGTTGATATAGGTTCTGGATCCGATTTACTTGCTGTGCACGATAAAGGCAAATCAGATTCTGCTGTTGTATAAAAAGATGTTGTTCATAAATTTAAAATTCTCTTTTATGCTTAACTCAACAATCTTACATGGATATATAAAGAGTCTGAGAAAATGTATTACTTTCCAGGACGTTTGTTCAACCTTAATGATAAATACGCAATCTTAATTCATATAATATTTAAAACAAACCTGTTCGGAGTAAAAATACATAGTAAGGGCATTAGAACTTCAGCAGTTTGTCACATATTTATTTCTTTTGCCAACATTGACCTTATTGGTGATGGCACATTTTCATTTGGGCGACGAGCAGCGATTTGCATATCTGATTAATATGAATTCATTAGATTTCTGTTTTCTGATTTGGCACAATAAACCAATAGAATGGAATGGAAGAGCATAAACCAACAGAACAAAGAATTAAATGCTCCGACTGATTGTGAGACAAAGGTCAAGCTAAAGAAGGATTTATCAGATGCGTCTCTCACAATCTCCCCGCAATCTCTTCTATGTATTTATCTAGCCATATTGTCTGGTTACTTAAATTCAATTGGCGTTTCCGCTGAAGCTCACATTGAGAGAGAGGAGGAGTCGAGAACTGCGCACTGAGAGCTGCTATACTTGTCTCATTCATAATGCGATTTCATATTTTTCAAAGACATAAAATATGCTTTTTGCTTGCTTTAAACTCAGCTCCCCACAGTCTCAGAGAATCCCCAGTGCTCGCAATGCCCCCCTCTGCTCTGCTCTGTCCCAACCCAAGCCCAGACCGAGAGCCAGTGAACCGAGTGCTTTAGAGTTCTTGCCTTTTCGGTGCTTTTATTGAGGAAGCGACAAATTTATTTAAATGAAGTCAAAATGCTTTTTCAGTGGTCGTTGCTTGTCGTGGGTTTAATGTGTGGTAGATTTGACAATTATGACAGCACGAAATGCAAGATAAAATCGGCATAATTTAATGCGATCTGACAGCACAAACTCCTCCCTCCCTACCTCCCTTCTCCTCACCATTGGCTCCCTTCATCCTGCCTGCAAAGCTAAGCAAGGCGACAGTCACTCGTTGTCCCGTTGTCCTGTGTATTCACGCCTGACTGGCCAGCCAGGACCTGCACTCATCGCCCAGTGTCTGCTGTCGCCTCTATTAAGTGGATTAAGTTGTTTTGGCGCTTCAGCTTCAGCTTGAAGAAGGCGCACTCAGCCCTTCGCACTCCCCACCCATGCCAGAGTTGACCTTTGACTCGGCTAGAGCCTGTGTGCTGTGATTTATGTTGGGCAATGGCAATTTAGCGCTGTGTAGCTTCATAAATTTTATTATCATGCAATTGCAAGCTAAATGTTCTTACAGCTTTTGTATACTTATACCCTGTATCTCTGAAAATTGATACGAGTATCAAATCTGATTTCTATTTACAACGTAAAAGATGTACATTCAGTTATGAATTATCAGGCATGCCACATAAATCTCTTTCACTTGAGTTTCACGTCAATTTCATTTCTCCGTGCCACAGTCTCAATCACCTGCACAATTTTTGGTGAAACGAAATCATCGCTCAATTCACTGGCATCCGATGCCATGAGAATAATGTCACATTTTTTGTCCGAATTTTTTAATTTAGAGTTGTCGAGTAACTTTTTTTGTTTGCCGCGCCAATAACTTTTAAATTTTTCTAAGCTATGCAAAATCAATTATTATATAAATAAATTGAATAATGTAAATTAAATAAGAAATAAAATAAAAATTGTATATTCTGCAATGGTAAACTTAAAACAGTTGCTAAACATACCCTTGGGAAATTTAATCTGAGAAGGGGCCAACTCTAGCAGCCTAGTACGAAAAGGTTGATGAACATGCTAAAAAACCTAAATCACACGAATTTCTGTGGCACGGAGAAATTTTCGAAGTGGAATTGCTTTTTTCTGAAATCACTTTCACTAGTGTTTTTTGTGGCATGCCTGTATATTTTTTAGCTTGTATACCAAACATTCATAGCAATTCAATTATTTTAATTAAAAGTAGATGCTGAATATCTTTGAGTCTAGCAATTTTACATGTATTTTTTCAACGTTATGGGCCAGTAATTTTTATTTATTGCACCCTCGCAATTGACAGTTTATTAGGTCTCTGGGTTCACTTTCGTGCCTGGGTCAAGTTGCCAAGATAATGTCTGTGAAAAGCTTAGAGTTTATTAGGAACGTGCCTGGGTGACGACAGGCCGCTTTGAGAAATATGGCCTTATGTAGCAGTTTAGCTGTAAACAAGCTTAACTAATTAATTGACTTTGTACTGGATTATACACTGCTTTCATCACTAGCGTGGACTGCCGCCCACAAAGATTTATAAGTCAAATTAAAGTCAAAAAATCACATAAAACAAACATTTCTTTGTCAACTCAAAAGATCTCTGCTGTAATAATTCCATCTGTCTCTTTCTCATATTGTTTTCCTAGAAGCAATCTGTTAAGTTCCCACAAAGTTATCTCTAAGTGAACACAATTTACACTCGAATCTTTCTGTCAACTCAGTTTCAAGGTCATATGTTAGACCCCCTAATTAAGGCATTATTCATAAGTATAATATGTGTTCAAAAATTCGTGTTTTCTACGTTTATAGTGTGTGAAACTCGTGATTCAGCAATTGGATCTACCCTCTTATTAGACCCAATATCATGCGACGTATGCGTCACATAATTCGAACCTAATTTCCAGTTTGAATTCGAACTCGAATTTGAATTGAATTCCAGCTCACAGCCCCCGGCACTGACCTCGCACAAAAGCGTGTAGATTTTTTCTGAGAAAACAATGAAAAAATGATTTTCGGGTAAACATATCTATACAAATGTAAACTTAAATGTTCATAATATTGCCTAAACATTTGCTTATTAGTTAGTTTGTTAACTTATTCATGTGAATGATGAGACAATATCTAAAATTAGCAAGAGAATAGACTCCACCAGACCGCTAGTAATCGACCGGTTTGGGAGGGTCCCGAAACTGCAACAATTTTAATGAGGTGACAAACTTGAAGATTCATTCATAAACTTGTTACAGCCGCCCTCTTTGGTTGTCTAGTTATAGACGAAATCTGGTTAAATAGTTCAAACGTTAAAGACCAAAAATTATGTCTTGACATCACTTTAATATAGTGGTTGATTCAATATAAAAAGGTAGATACATTATATCGACTTCCTTTCCGAACTGTTCACTTAATGACTACATCAATGTGCTTCCCAATTTATCACGATACTGTTTTTATTTCTCAAGTAGGGTAGACTTTTTCCAATTAGTTTTCACTTCTCCGCATTGGGCTAATCGGCGACGTCGTGAACTCACTTGAAAATTCCAAATGCTCATTGCCAGTTGTTTTTCAATCCAGTTCCACAGCTGCTGACAGCTCGGCACGCTCGATAAATCAGCACAGAATTCGAAGACAGCGTCAAACACCTACAAAAACAACAAAAATAGCAGCAACAACAACAACAACACAAGACACAAGGCTGACAGTCAGACAGGCAACTTATTTGTTTGGTTTACGATTTCGGAAATGCCGCCTTAATTGTTGAACGTTGAGCATGGGAGGACTAAACAGGATTCCTGTGAAAAGTACGGCGCAGGTAGCAAGTACTTGCCGTCTAAATTTAAATTTTAAAACCAAGACATGACTATAAAAATCAGGGATCAAAAGAGCGCAGCGAATGATATTTTCTCTGCAACTCAGATGAAATAACTTAGGGGCTAGGTAGGGAGCTGAGAGTTGAGAGTCGAGAGAGGGAGATAAATTCTACCTACATTCTTTATGTAACCCTCCAGATTCAGTCGGAAATTTGTGTACAGCACAGTACATAAATGTACATAAGAGCAGTATAAAGATGAAGAGAGAGAGAGTAGGAGTGGTAGAGAGAACGAGAGAGCGAGAGCGAGAGAGAGAGCGAGAGAGGGTTCAGGGTCCTACGGGTGGTTGGCAATGGAATCAGTTTGCACTCTGGTCTCAGTTCACATTTTGAAAGGGCGACGCGCACTACGGAAAATCCTGTAATAAAAAAGAAAACAAAGCACAGAAAATATTCGAGAAATGCAGTTAATTAATACAGATATTTATGAACATTTATCAATAAACTGAGACGAGGGATAAATATTTCAACGATGGAACGTCGCAGAGCAATGAGCTCCTATGCTAAACTAAGGGAACAAGCAAAGGAGCAAGAGCAACAGCAGCAACAACAGCTGGATAACAACAATAGCGAGGATGAGGATGAGTTGCCAGCTCTCCGTCGCTCGCATTCAGTTCGTGCCTCCCTGCGGCGTCTCAAGAGCAAGCTTCACAGCCCTGCGCTGGCGTTGCAGTCGCCGTTTAAGCTGCGCGCCCATTTGCATTCGCGCAGTCGCAGTGGCAGCAGCAACAGCAACAGCAGGACGCTAAAAAAGTCGAAGGTCGTGAAAGCGTTGCGTTTGTGGCATGACATCGATGCCGTTGCCGTGGTAACAACCAAAGTGAAAGGCGAGTTTGTGCCGCTCAAGAAACAGACCATGCAGCAGCCTGCAGATCAGGAATTGGGCATTGAGCAGTTGATGTCTTCACTGCCCGTGGGCGTGACCCTGCCACGCAAGGCCTGTAAGTTGCTACAAATACCCGAGAGCTACTGTGAAACCCCCAAGACGGCACCAAAAGCCACCCTGGACTCAGATCTGGAGCGAACTCTGGGCAACGAGTCGCCCAATGCCAGTGATCCCGTTCTGGCCGATATCACACGCCACGCCCACCACGGTATCTATGGAACAACGCGCATGCGCACGGCCACCATCAGGAAACCAATGCCCTATCTAAATAGTCGTAGGTGTTCCCATCTTGCGATATGAATCGTTAATCAATGCATGCGATTAAGTTTATAAATAGTATCGCCTTTTTTCTCTACCTGTGGAAGTGTTCGAGTTTTTGTGTGTGTTGTAAATCTCTCGGTTAAGAGCATTTTAACGACATTTTTGTGTGATTTTTGTTCGTTGTGATTTAAATAGTGAAATTTGGGTTATCGGCTGTGTCAATCAAGCTGTTGTCAGACTATCAAGCTGTATCTTTTAATGATGAAATGATAGCAGATACTCCCTAACGCACATTTGGATGCATTTATTTATGCACTGCTTGCAAGCAGTTCTGTTTTTATGCTTGTTTAAGATTTTTTTATTAGGATCATGCTTCTCAAAATAATTTTACAACAATAGTGCGGCTATAAAATAAATTATTTTTTATATAAAAGGTCTATTAGGTCATAGGTCAATTTGTTTGTTTATTGCATTCCTTAGCGCTAAATTCTACAAGATTTTGTGCAGTTATGTATATCATATCATTCTTAAAATTATATGAAATATTCTACGTATAACACAAGAATATCCAAATCTTTTTCAATACTCTTAAAGCTTAAAAATATAGTTGCAATCCTGTAGTCATATACAATTCAGTTTAGAACTTGTTTAGCTGACCAGAATTGCACTCTTCAATTTATTAAAATTTCAGAGTTAAACTCTATCCAGACTTTATAAGCTCGTTGAAATAAATATTGATGGGGGCGAACAAGGCCAATACCCTTTGGCAATTTAAGTAGGTTAGAGAATGCCAACAATTCCATTGTTATTAACCGCCGTACAAGGTCGCCGGTCAAATGGATACACGACCAAACAGTTACAATGCTTAAATGCCAAAATCCCATAACAATCCGCATAATTAAATATTCAATTTGAATGGCATACCGCATGAAATGATATAAACATAAATCGGACAGGATAGGACGGACATTAATGCTGTTATAATGTAATGTTGCAGATGCTACCAGATCGATAGCAACAACAAGGGCAACAATGTGGCAACGCCGCAAAAGCTGCAGATGAGCAGCTGCCTCCGCTCTCCGGCGGTTTTCATACGCCAGAAATCGTTTCACACGCTCAACGAGCTCACCAAGTTCTGTCAGCTGAAGTCGCCCTCGCCAGCTCCAGCTTCAGCTGCTGTTGTTGCTGTGCCGGCGATGGCAACCCTGCCACCATCAATGCGCAGTCAGCGTGAACAGTGTCACTATGCCACCATCGATGGTAAGCGTGCAACTAACTCGGCCACCCACATTTTGGGCCAATTAATGCCAGGCCTTCAAATTGTCTCGCTTAATTGAAAGGCATGTGGGTAGGAGGCGCGGGGTAATGGTTGGGAGTGGAGAGATGGACATGGAGAGGGGCGGATGCACTGCATCTCTATATACATAAAATGCTATTGACAATAGGTTGCGGGTTTGCTTAGCTGGGTTCGTTTTCGATTCCATTTCTAATCTTGCGATGCTTAAGTGCATGTTACCCACACATAACACACTCACACATCCACATACACACACACACACACTCATATATAACACACACACGCTGTGCTGAATACTCGTGCATTAATAATATAGGTAATTGGCTTGGTCACTCGGTCATTTAAACAAAAGCAAACAAACGAACGCGAAACAAAAGTTGCGCTTAGCATTTCTGATTAATACTTAATTAATTAATTGCATTTGTTTGCAATACATACACATACATACACACATTAAGACATACATACATATCTAAAACGAACTCAAACCTCGGGCAGTTGGTTATTATTTACATTTGTAAATTGTATTTATGCATAATTTCTGTTTAACTTTCGTTTTAATTAATTGCTATCTTTTTTCATTTCTGACTTCTGTTTAATTTGCAATTATGATTTCTTCCCAACTCGCAACCCTTCAACGCAGACAACATTCTGCCCAACAATCATTGTGAAAGTGAGAACTTTGAGTCCGTCGTTAGGCTGCGCGACAAGCCGACGACCGCCCATCGGGAGAACAACAATCAGGATAATTATCCCACCTACTATCCAGCACCTCTGTTGTTGTCGCCGCCGAGCAGCGCCTTTCGCTGGTCGGAGCAGCTGACGCAGCATGCGGCGTTAACCAAGTTCCGGACTGCGATTTCGTGCAACTCGCAGGATCTGCGTGAAATGGAATTCCTGTTGCCGCAGCAGGCGCACTGCTCGACGCATACCATGTCCGCCGGCTCTGGACAGCCACGGCTCTGCATCTCGCGCCACTCGCAGCCCAAGAATGCCAAGTTGCGTGATGAGCACGAGGATCAGTCGCCAGACCTTGAGGAGCACTCACTGGCCAACGCGGCGGGAGATGAGAACACATCGTCAAATAATCAACATCAGCTCACAGTGCATCGCCAGTCGGTGCAATTGCGCTCCAAGATGGCCACTGGCAATACGCCGCCTCCTCGGGTCAGCAAAATGACCAAGAAGCAGCTGAAGCTGGCCCAGGCACAGCTGGACAAGCTCACCCAAAGTAATCTGCACTTACATGGTAGGCACACGTCGCCACGTCGTCACGTTGCACTGCTCGTAGTTTTCTCCATCTCAGCTCTTAGCCTAATCCTATCATCATTTTAACTTTGAATTAACCAACGTTTCTTTCTCTATACTCTCAGCTCTCTTTTCGGCCGTGGAGCATGGCCATCTGGACAAGGCACGCACCATACTGGAGTCAACGGATGTCGATGTCAATAGGTAAATTCAGATCACTTATTTATTTGCGAAGAGCTGAAAGATTTGCCTAAGGTATAGCTTCTCCTATAAGTGGAGAGCAATCGCGAGCTGTAGTTTTGGTTACGATCTCTGTACTCCCCATCCACTTCGGAATAATACTTTATTAAAGTCCCGTTTCTGCTATATTGCACGGTCTTAAACGGTTTAGCTTCTCTGTAGAAGAGATTAAAATTGGTTAGCTTGTTAAACAAATCATTACAAATTTACTACAATTCTTAAGGGCGCTTCAAACGAGAACTTTTTCACCGACACTTTTTGTCAAAAACAGATTTTTTCGTTTCCGTGTCTCTCACTATCGCTCACCGATGGAATAGAACGTGTTCTCCATCGGCGAGCGTCGGTTTTCACCGACGCTTTGAAATTTTGTGTGGTTACACGACACGGACAGCTTTTTGACAAAATGTGTCGGTGAAAAAGTGCGCGTCTGACCCGGCCTTTACAGTTTAAGTTTCACCAGTATATCCAAGAGTTAACATATTCTTTTATTCAGTAATATTCATTAATTTCAAATTCTTGTGTCGGCTGCCAAAAAAAGTAATCCATCAGAGCCATATCTATAAACTTTGCATCTGTAAGCTCTGCACTATGGTTTTTTTTCCGTTTTTTTTGGCATAAACTCTAATTTTAAACCTATTGAATTGAAATTTGGTTTGAATTCATTTTTTATGCTAACAAAATGACCTATCAAGTTTCATATGAATTGGGGCACTATTTCATATAGCTGCCATATAGTCAATCTGACCGATTTGACCCAACTATTTTGTTTATAAAGCTATTGATTTGAAATTTGGTTTGCATACAATTCTTATGCTCCCAAAATGACCTACCAAGTTTCATATGATTTGGGGCACTATTTCATATAGCTGCAATATAGTCAATCTGACCGATTTGACCCAACTATTTTGTTTATAAAGCTATTGATTTGAAATTTGTTTTGTATACATTTCTTATGTTTCTAAGATGACCCACCAAGTTTCATATGATTTGGGCACTATATCTTATAGTCACCATATTAAATATTTAACAGATTTTTGAAAAAAATCTTTTTTTTTAGTTATTGAGCTGAAATTTAATTTGAACACAGAAATTCTAATTTGGATTGGTTTGCGCTATCATAATATATTTATTATAAATTGTTTTTATATTTTTCATACTATTTATTCTTCTTCTAGAAACAATTATCAAACTTCTATTGCAACTTGGCCAATGCTTTTTTTATATAATTAGTAAATGCTTTTACTTTTTGTGAAATGGAATTATTAACTCTTTCGTTTAAATGTTTTTGGAGATAATTTGTCCAATATATGTAGGATTGAGTTTCTATGAAGACACGAATCCGAATACTTTTGAATTTAAACTGCTTTTATTAAGATGTTTTCTCGGACAGAATATGATTTAGACTGCCTTAGTTGTGTATTTTGTGTTTAAGGTGTGTGTTTTGGGACGACAGGTGTGTCGTTGCCCACTAGATTCCACAATTCGGCCATCCTACACTGCATTCGCCCCGAATGCGTCTGAGTTTTCTTTACCAACAGGAATCCAGATGGTTGTCAGCGTGGAAACGTGGTTGTCTGTCTTGACCTTTCAGTCTTTTTCTTTTCCTTATCTTCTCTCTGATCCTTACTTTTCTAAGCCGTTTCTTAAATGTATCCTTTGTTTTTTTTTCTCAGCTTTTCGTTTTCCTGACTTAAGTTCCTCGTGCCTTCTACTGCTTTTGCTGTAACCGTGACTGCGACCCTTTTCCGATTTCTTTCTTGAACGACTTTGGCGCAAGCTTCTGTTATTCACGTCTTCCCTAGAATTACGGGTATAGAAGTCAATTCTACTGCCTCCCTCGATTCCAACATCGAGTTCCTGAAGCGGTTTCAAGTCTTTGGCCAATGTTTCCGGCTCTTCTTCCGATTTGAGAGCTGCGTCTGAAGAATCTCGCGCGTTTTTGTTATAGGCATCATCATCATCAAGATCAGTTTGGTTTTCCAACTTTAGTTGCTCTATAATTTCTTTGGTGGTTTCAGTCAATACCTGCAGCTCTTCCTCCGCAGCTGCTTGCTCCTTATCGTTACTCTCGGTCTGCTCTTCTCCAGCATCTTCACATGTCTCGGTGATTAGCTTTGTGTCAGTTAATATCTCCAGCTGTTGCTCGTCTTGTTGATCTTCATATTCATTTAAAGAGACACTTGACTTCTCGCTGTCTAATTCTGCAATTACTTCCGTTTCAATTTCTGTATCTAGCTGTGGCTGTAGCTCTGCCTCATCCATTTTAGGTTCGGCTGGCAATTCACAGGCATCCTCAAAAATCAGCAGCTCAGCTGAATTGGAGCTCCTTCCAGGATCAATTAGTGCGTTGTAAATCTTGTCCTTAAAATTCAATTCCTTACACATGGACATTTTTCCCGATTTTATCCTATGCGTATTAGTCTTTCGTGGGACTGGGTTATATTTTGAAATGTGACATTCCCGTGCAATGTGACCGAAAGCATTGCATTTGAAACATTTTCTGCCCTTGTTTAAGTCTATGCAATTCTCTTTGCTGTGTCCTTTCATTCCGCAATTAAAACATTTTAACTCTCTCAAATTTGTTGCATTTGAAGGTGTATTTCTAAAAGATTCCTTTTCCCGCATGGTTTCGTAGCATCTTAGCTTATCTTTGAAGTCTCTCATTGTTTTGGCGTTGTAGAGGATTGATTTATTAGCACTGGAATCATTAATGCCATCGATGACGTATTGCATTAGAGCGTTGTCCTCTATACTGCCTCGTGATGCCAACTCCTTCATAGTGACCAAATACTCCAGCACACTTTCACTGTTCTTTTTCTTCGTCATTGACATTAGCGTGTGTAATTGTGCGCTATTTAAGTTGGAGGGAAATTCTTCTATTAGGGCATCTTTCAATGTACGCCAATTGTGGATACCTCTTTCGACCGATATAAATCTTCTTGCTAGTCCACGAAGCGATCTCTTTGCAAAAATGAACTTCTGTAAATCATCCCATCTCATGCTAATTGCAGTGTTTTCAAAATCACTTATCCATCTTTCAACTGAGAGATTATCGTCCCCACTGAACGGTCTTATAGTGTCTTCCACATCTCGATATGAAACCAAGACCTGAGTTTGATGAGTCTCAAGTTGATGCGGTTCGCGTCTATTGTCAGATGTACCAACTGTGTTGCTCGACCAATTGTTGCATACATTTGCAGTTTGCGATTGACGTGACTCCGGTCTATTGTCTGATGTATCAACTGTGTTGTTTGACCAATTGTTGACACGCATTGAATGTGTATTCGCTTCTGTGGCCCTTTGCTCGATCTCATTTTCTTCTTCGTCCTCATCATCGTCATCGTCATCTGTTTCTAAATCAGTTAACAGATTGCCCTTCTGTAAGTTTTTAAACAACAGCATTGTTCGGTCGCGTCCATTAGGTAGCAAGTGTAAGAACTGCAAGACATCGTCCAGGTTTTTATTCGATAAATTTTCTCTTACGAAAACCATTTTGTCATGAAACTCGTCGCTTCTTTCATCGAATTCGAATCCTTCAAATTCGCGTATTCGACGTCTATTGTTCCTGTCTCCTTCTGTTTGAAAAATGAACTTGTGTAACGAAACCACATTACTCCTAGACGCTGTTCTTAGCCTGTCCTTAAATTTTGGATTGTCAGCAAGTTTCAACATCTTTTCGCTAATCGTCTAAATAATTTGTCCTAATATCCTGCGTCTTAATATCCTATCTTCTTATATCTTCAGTCTCAATATTCCTTGGCGTAATATTATTCGTCTAAATATCCTTCGTCTCAATATCCTTCGTCTCAATATCCTTCGTCTCAATATCCTCGACCAAGTATCTTCGAGCAAATATCCCTTGATATCCTCGACCAGATACCTTCGACTAGATATTTTCCTCCTTCTATCCTCGAGCAAATATCCCTTTGATATCCTCGACCAGATAGCTTTTGACGTGAGAACTCTCAATTCTGATATTCTTTGACTGTAAATATTTTTGTTTGGTTGAGCCCCCAAAAATGTAGGATTGAGTTTCTATGAAGACACGAATCCGAATACTTTTGAATTTAAACTGCTTTTATTAAGATGTTTTCTCGGACAGAATATGATTTAGACTGCCTTAGTTATGTATTTTGTGTTTAAGGTGTGTGTTTTGGGACGACAGGTGTGTCGTTGCCCACTAGATCCCACATATATACTGTGCAATTGCCTCTACTGATTTGTTGTTGCTCCAAACATCAATAAGCTCAGAATGGCTAAACACGATCTTAGCTGCAATAAAGCAAATTTTTGTTAAATGGGACAAATATGGGCAGGAAATGTTAATGACATTGAAATAAGTTTACTTGCCTTAACAAGGTTGCATTTAAACCTTTTTGCAACTCTTTGCCATACAGAAGTTGTAGTTCACGAAACACAAGACAATTAATTACACTGTGATAGTTTTTTTCAAAAAAAAAAAAAGACATGACCTTTTTCAACGGTTTCCCCCTATTTCGGGTCCTACGAATCGAACTGCATCATTAGTTTTTTGAGTTACAATGATGGTTTCATACAAAATTTTTTCGCGAAGTTTTTGAGCAAGTTTGCTATTTTTAGGGAAATAGGACATTCTTCTTGGTCTCTAACTTGTAAGATGTTGGGTTTTTTTGCAAAATTTTTTCGACAAAGTTGCTTGAAATAGTTTACGCTACAAGTTTTGGGAACATACCAAGCCTCTAAAAGGTAGTTTTGGTGATGTTTTGGGTCAATATGTCAACAAAACCAAATCTCAACCACTTGTTTTTTAAGATTTTTCGTTCATGTTGTCCTGCAATCGAATTTTCCTATCTGATACATATACCAAAATGAAGATCCTGTTATTCCAAGTAGCTTCAGCCAAAAAATCATGGAAAAAAAATTCTCGATTAAAAAATATACAGTGTACCCAAAAATTACATTTTTAATTAATTTTCACAATATCTTTAAATCAACAATATTTGGCTTTACACATATAATTAGTGTATCTAATATATGTAATAAATGTGTTTTATGTAATTAAGCATTATTTTACCACTTTTTCTATTTTTAATATTAAATATTAAAGATTATGGATACCGAAAGCGGCAGGGCCAGATATTAGACTATTTTTAACTGTATGTCAACAATACTTTTGCGTAATGCAATAATATTCCTGCCTGAATGAAGCATATCTATTGCAAATATAAGTAGTCCAAAGCTTGGCGTTCATTCATTGACTTTTAAAAAAAGCGCTAAAAGCTCTAACTCAAAGGAAGCGTGTTGAGATTTATTTTGGATAGTGTCCAGTACATGTAGCACCTATAAAAGATATTTGCCTACTTTTATTGCATTGCTTACTGGTTTACTGTCGGGCTGTACCAAGAAATGTTCTTTGATTGCCATTAGAATAACCGATTCCTAGGAAATCTGTATAATTTGCGAGATTGGTTGTTTCGGTCAAAATTTAATCAAAATATTGCTTATGTAATACATGTCCCACTTAAAGCGTTCGAAAACATTTTTTGACGCGCCTTTATATCACGTTGGGAGTAGTAAAAACCTTCATTAAAACTATTTATCGAAATGAAGAAGCTTTTAAATGTTAAATAAAAATATATCCAAGACTATGTATGACGAAGTTGAAAGAATGTTTTATATTTAGATTTTGTGTCCTGAGTATAATTTTAAATTCAAACGTTCTCAACAGACATAAGAAATTTAATGAAAAATTATGAATTTGGAAAGTTATGGATAACAAAAGAAAGATTGCATAGTATTCTGTAATGGCAGTCATAAAAACTGTTTTGAATGCATTGATCTGAAGATTGGCAGACTTATATTGACAATATATAATAACTGCTTTTGAAGACAAAGGTGATAACATGTCTTTATAAATCCTCATTCTACATTACCAAAAGGACTATTTTGGAAGCAAGTTCCAACAGAGACAGATGAGCACGAAGAAAGATTTTACCAGGTTGCAGCTCCATTAGAGCATTGGTATAGTGGTAAAAAGCTCGAATTATTGCTTGTGGACTTTTGTTGGAATTTTATAAACGAAAGCTATGAATAAAAAGAATAATTTTATGCTTAAATACGTTAATCATATTTATATAATATGTTAGATACACTCATTATATGTGTAAAACCAAATATTGTCGATTTAAAGATATTGTGAAAATTAATTAAAAATGTATTTTTTGGGTACCTGTATATTTTTTAATCGAGAATTTTTTTTCCATGATTTTTTGGCTGAAGCTACTTGGAATAACAGGATCTTCATTTTGGTATATGTATCAGATAGGAAAATTCGATTGCAGGACAACATGAACGAAAAATCTTAAAAAACAAGTGGTCGAGATTTGGTTTTGTTGACATATTGACCCAAAACATCACCAAAACTACCTTTTAGAGGCTTGGTATGTTCCCAAAACTTGTAGCGTAAACTATTTCAAGCAACTTTGTCGAAGAAATTTTGCAAAAAAACCCAACATCTTACAAGTTAGAGACCGAAGAAGAATGTCCTATTTCCCTAAAAATAGCAAACTTGCTCAAAAACTTCGCGAAAAAATTTTGTATGAAACCATCATTGTAACTCAAAAAACTAATGATGCAGTTCGATTCGTAGGACCCGAAATAGGGGGAAACCGTTGAAAAAGGTCATGTCTTTTTTTTCGACTTGCACAGTGTTAGGAGTTATCTAAACAAAACACATAACATCACATTAAAATAAAAATGACAAAACTACTCAACAATAACAAAAGCTTTATTATAATAGATTTTTAAGTACCTGGACTTGCGTTTTCCATATTTAAACTTTTTGATCAGCTTTTAATTGCTAAAGTGTGCCCAAGTAAACACAGACAATATTTTCAGCTGAATTGTCAATGACGCGTGCTTCGAAAAATCAGCTGTTTTGGATGGCCCGCCAAAAAAAAGGGAGCAACTCCATGCAAAACCGTTGATGATTTCTTTTAATTTGAATATGTAGATGATAAAAAAAAAAAATATTTCAAATCGGAACAATAAAAAAATTTGAATTTATGCCAAAAAAAAACCATAGTGCTCTGGTGCAAAACTATAGCCGCACCTACTTTTTTCAGTATACGCATAGAAAGAGTGGAGCTAGAAAAAGGATGTTATCACCTTTGAAAGAGCGCTGAAATGAGAGAAAATAGATGACAATAACAAACACTCCCCATGCAAAAATTTGCCGTTATGTTGCGTTTTCATTTTGGACAAGGTGCAACTCTATAGCCGCACAAGCTGATTTCTTATTCTATGTATGCTAGTGCTATCTCATGTCGGGATAGGTCAAATCCTGGCGCCAAAAAGTGTGAAATGCCCATCTTAAGAAATTGACAGAAATATTGGCCTCTCCCACAAAGATGTGGGAAATTTTTGATCAAATCTGAATGACTATGGCACAGATAAACCCGGAGGATGTAATTCGAAGAAAGGTTTTCATGGCCAGTGCCGATAAGTGAGTGCTGCAAGCAATTCATTAGACCGCTAATGAGTTAGTGGCTGAAAGTGACCTTCAAGTGTCTTGCTGACAGCAGAAAAGATAATTGAAAGTCACATTAACATTTCGTTAAGTTTATAACTTATGTTTGAACTTGCAACTTAAAACTAAAGATGGACTAAGGATGAAAAGTACAACTCGATGGGGGAAGTTTATTAGCCGGTCCGGAAAGCTATTCCCCTGCTCAAAACTGAGTTGGATGCAAATCGCAAAGAAGAAAGAAGAAAAGAAGACAATAATATAACTAAATTGTATGGTCGAAAAAGTATTGAAAAGAATATGAGACAGAGAAATATATGTATTTATCCGTAC
The DNA here is from genome assembly GCA_037043495.1 of Drosophila recens. Classification (NCBI taxonomy): domain Eukaryota; kingdom Metazoa; phylum Arthropoda; class Insecta; order Diptera; family Drosophilidae; genus Drosophila; species Drosophila recens. The sequence goes on along the minus strand of JBAMBJ010001500.1, from coordinate 6,763 downwards.
TAAGTATGTAGGTGACTGTAAATATGTGTCATGATATGTAAGAGACTGAGGCAGTTTATTCCGTAGTCAAGCACTCTTTACTGAAGCTTTTCTAATTATTTGCAATTGGTTTATCGATGCACTTACTCATAACAAGTTCTTTGCAATTTACAGCATTAATACGGATGGACTTTCGGCGCTGGATGTGGCCGTGTTGAGCAACAATCGCTCCATGACCAAGATGCTATTGCAGCATGGTGCCCTGGAGGGTTCTCAATGTGAGCATAATTGAAACGATGAGCCATTGATGATTATTTTTGCTAATCTCTGTTAATTGGTGTTTCTGTAGTTTCAGTCGAAAGCATTGGGACGAAGCTTAATGGTCTGCTCAAGGATGCCGAGTCACGTATACATGATCTCAGTGGACCGGAAGGACTGTGTCCACCCGTCTTCACATCGCGTCCCTCCATATCCAGCATCATAATTGGTGAGTGGCTTTTTAGTTTTTTTAATTGCAGATTACTTTATGGAATTACTCTTCTCCAGGTAACACGGGCTCTTCGGTTACGGGCTGCACGGGAAACGAGGTGGATAAGCAGATTGGCATTTGGGAGCGACGTGTCAAGGGATTGCGACGCATGCTCCTCGGCTGGGATCAAGCGCGACCACCAGATGCCCCTGCCTCGGTGGTTGTCGATGTGACCGGTGACAATTCCATCAGCTTACAAATACTAGAGCCATTCGAGGGCGCCATCGGCACAAAATTCAAAGGTAAGCCACTAGAATATCCACTTCTACTCCCATTCCCACTATGAGCTCTATTGCCCTCGATGCCTGCTGCGGTCAACCGCAGATTTGTTTGCCTTGTTTTTGACGTTTGCTCGTTAACCGCAGTTCAATGGTCAACACGCGCGGACTTCAGCAATGTGGTCGGTGAGCGGGAGCTCCTCGATTGGATTAGTTTCCATGGCACTATGGGTGCCCAGTGCAACATTGCCGGCCTCACCCAGGGACGGCGTTACTTCCTGCGTGCCGCATGCGGCAATGTCAAGGGCTGGGGCAGCTACCTGAACTCGGTGCCCGCCAGCGTTGCCCCCTCATGTAAGTAGCCAACTTTCTATGTAAATTTACATATATATATGTGCAAACTATTACGAGGGTGGACAATCAACCTTTTTATGCGGGATGCCGGGATATTGTGGTCACTAAATTTGCCAGCGGGAATGCAACACTAACATTTAAGACAAAAAAAGGTCTTTAGAGTCAGTCCAAATTATTCAATCGCATCGCGTTTAGTTTGATTTTGTGACAGGTATTTTGGTTTTGTAAACTTGTCCGAGATCGTTACCTATGATGCATTGTGGCTTAAATTGGAATTCCAATCTCTGTTTGTCACTCTTATAGACAACTCTTAATAAACATCATTACATTATAATTAATGCATCTTTATAAATGTAATATGAGGTTAAGGAACCGTACTGAATTTTTCTTTCGAATTTTACGCAAATTTGAAATTATAAAAGCTAAAACTTCCCTATTCTAAGTTCGATTTCTCAAATTATAAAGCTTAACAGATGTTTTCCTTAAATAAATTTTAGGTAGCGTATTGCTTTAAATATTTAATAAATTAGTAGAAGAGTCATTAGTCGTGGGAATCCGACAGTAAATGACCCAGTACTTATTCTCTATTATTATTTCATGAATATTCAATCCCAATCATGTTAGCCAAAATGAAGACTCTGGCGGACAATTCCACACGCTTAAATCGAATCGGCGGATCAAGAATATATCAAGCCTTAAATTTTTTAATAAATATTATTTTATCTTCACGTTGAATTTATGCTACGCATTTAAAAATGTATCGCTTTCATTATCTTTATAACGACCTAATTTTACCAGCCTTAGAGAATTCAATCCGCAAAATTTTGCCTCAATGAAAGTAGAACAGTTAAAAAGAATGCACTTTCGAAAATCAGGCCGAAAACGAAAACCGGAATGGGGGCATCTCCCTGTTTTAGTTGACAGGATCTCTTTAAGTGCGAATGCTAAAAGTAACATACTATATCTATTTATTTCTTTGCCTATAGCCTGGCGCGACTTGGATAATCGAGAGGATCGTTTTTTTGGCCGGCAACGCATTTTGGACAATTTATTTACCGCCGTGAGAATGGCGCGTCCCGCAGATGTTTCTGAGCTCACGCTTGATCCAGGCAGCGTGCAGCGTCGTAATCCCAAGAAGAAAACCACCATCAAGCAGTTGTTTTCGGTGACCTCCAAATTCCAGAAGACGCTGCGACGGTAAGCAGAAGTTGATGCTCGAAAGACAAGATTCCTTAACCACACACAATTCACAGGGGCATCTACTTCTCATGCATTGTGCACTGCGATGACAAGGTGCTGGTGACCAGCGAGGACTTTCCGCCGGTCATCGAGATCGATGAGGCCTATCCGAGTGCCCTCCACATCGACTACTATTGGCTGATGAAGGTGGCCTGCACGTGGGAGGACGTCAAGTCGCTGCGCACGGACATGGAACGGAATCTCATCTCGCCCGTGCACTTTCGCACCAAGCTGTTGTCGGCCGTCTCCCAGATGCAGTCGGCCCTGGGCATCACGGATCTCGGCCAGCTGTACTACAAGCCACTGAGGGATGCCCAGGGCACCGTGGTGCTCACCTGTGTGCAGTCGGTGAAGAGCCAGAAGGCGGTGTCCATACTCAACTCGCGCTGGCTGCCAGTCAGCAAGCTGCAGAAGAAGCTCGGAGCACTGCACGAGGATTTCAATATCAACGAGCTGCTCATCTCCAGCATTGGGGATCAGCTGTACTACCAGCAGGCAGCACTGCAGCGACTGGAGCCGGGTCTCTACTTGGGCTACCTGAAGATGCAGTGCTCCATGGACCAGATTCAGGTGGTGGTGCCGGTGAAGTCGCCCAATGTCCTGCCACACTGCAAGGTGCGTGAGAACAGCCACATCACGGCCGAGGAGTGGCAGGCGCTGCATCGAAGCGAAGCGGATCCACTGCGTCTACCCCTGGACTTCAGTGCACCCGGAGACGGCAACGGCAACTGTCCCGCCACGGAGGTGCAGCGCCTCTTCCTCTACGATCTCAGCAATGCGATGCACCGACTCTTTGCGAGCATGAACATCAAGACGACGGAGGCCGCGACCCATCGCCTCTACGACGTGGAGGTCATCCAGCACAGTCGCGACATCAGCTTCCTTATCGTCTGTCCCTCGGTGGAGTCCTCAGTTGCCGTGCCGGGACAGTCGGACCTGCTGCTGCAGCGCGACGATCTGGTCAGCCTGAGTATCCAGGCCTTCGAGATGATCCACCTGCGCACCTATCAGCCCGCCATCGTGCAGAAGTACGCCCGGCTCTCCTGCATCCTCGAGCTGGACACCGCAATGGCCACGCACTCGCATCGCGAGGCCTTCTCCAGCAGCGAGCTGCAGGCCGCCAAGGAGCGACTGGCCACGCTGCAGGATCTGAGTGCCAATCTGACGCTGGTGTGGAAGAGCGTGCGCTGGCTGATGGATGTGGTGGCCTACGCTCGGAACAAGCACGCCCAGCCCGCGCTGGCCATGCGCGAGATCCTCGAGTTCGCCCACATGCGGCAGGAGGAATCTTCCGGGGCGGGCAAGCAGTTGCTGCAACTGCCCCTGCGGGAGACCAAGTTCCACAAGACGGGACGTGGCAGCTGGCCAGGACCGGGCGCCAACGAGAACGCCGATCGGCAGGACAAGCCAGAGCACTCCAAGTCCGAAACGAATCTGGGTCAGCGCAACTTGACTCCGGTATCGGCTCAACCCACGCCCGGCGAAGCTGGCGATAAACAGCCACCACAGCAGCACCAGCAGCAGCAGCAGCAACAACAGCTGCTCCAAGTGTCGAGCAATGAGTATGCAGCATCGAGTTCCTCGGAGATCTCCCTGCGCAAGAACAGCGGCGACTCCGAGAGCTCCGCCTACACCGCACGTAGCTTCTACTCCGCAGTGGACTCCGCCTCTGAGGGCAGCAGCAACGTCTTTGCCCTGCCCCCCTCGCGCTCCGATGACACGTTGGCGGAGGCAATGCGTCATCCCCAGTCCGCAAACGCACAGCGTAAACGCACCAGCTCAAACATTGGTCCCATGCCCACACCGCTCATCACCGTGCACAGCTCCAACTCGGCACCGTATCTGGGCGGATCCAGCGTGTCCTTGAGGACGGGCAGCGGTGCCTTTGCCACCGATCTGGAGCACAAGCCCCTCAAGCCCGCGGCCGAGTATAAGGTGAAGGCTGCCTCCAGTGCGAATCTTCGCGAGGGCGGACTCTATCTGAAGAGTTCGCTGTCGGCGCTGCAGCCGGAGCTGAAGCCGATGGGCGGCGAGGAGCCCATAGCTAGCACCTCCAAGGCATCCTCGACCAAGAGCCTCACGCACCAGAGCAGCGAAGAGGACACTGCCAGCTGCTCCAGCCTCAATGCGGAGCAGAGTTCCACGGGGGCGGGCATCATCCAAGTGTACACGGCCTACAACACGGGCCTCGCCAGCGGCACCAGCCTCAAGTTGCATGTGACGCCCAAGACAACGGCCCGGGAGGTCATCAACCTGGTGGTGAAGCAGCTCAACATGGCTGCCGTGCTCAAGGGCAGCAAGGGACCCATCTACAGTGCCGACATGATGGACAACTTCTGCCTGGTCGCCGTCATCGGGGCTCGGGAACGTTGTCTCCGCGACGACTTTAAGCCGCTGCAGCTGCAGAGTCCCTGGAAGAAGGGCCGTCTCTATGTGCGGCAGAAACACGAGCTCCTGGCGGCCATCGAGCACTCCAATCGAAAATCGCATTTGATCTAAACACCACAAACACACACATAAGCACACAGACGTATTGTTGTTGGCCTCTTTAGTTGGTTCCTGCATTTTGGGAACTCCTCTTCCCAGATGAAAGCTCGACGACCAATTCCCAAATTAGACTGAATTACATGCATACTCGTTATGTATGCAAAATGACAAAAATTATGAATTATGAAATGGTATTATTATATTTTGAATAGTTTAACATTAAACACTTACACTCACACACACACACACACATTCGATGTACATATAGACGATAAATTGATTGTTGTTAGTTTTTCTAGAGGATCGCTAAATATAAGTGCAACCGATTACACCAATATTCCAGTATATATTAAGAGAATATATATGTACATGTACATACATTAAAGTCTGCATCAATGTATGTATTTATGTATTTTTATTGTACTATGTATTTTTGTAGTTTAGTAAACAAACAAAAAACACAAATATTTTGATTGTATTTTTGTGGCATTTTTAGGCGCACGAATTTTTTAATATTATTAAAACATTCCTTAATGTTTAATATCAAGAATTGCCAGACAAGCAAACCAAATTAAGTATTATTGAAAAAATCTCAATAAATAAATCTTAATTTGTATAACTATCACCCTCTCTCTCTATCTCTCTCTTTCTCTGTCTCTCTTGATGTGCACATGTGTGTGTTCTTTATTGATAACAATTCCAATAGGAATCAGCAACAAACATACATATTCAAATGCAACGCAAATGTATTTTAGCTGTAAAAAAACTATCTATACTATACTCTATTATAGTTGCAAAGTATTTTTTAAAAATATATATTGGCACAACTCAATGTTGAAAAAAAGAAATTGTAGTAAAAATGAAAAGAATTAAATTGAATTTTAGATTATGTATCCATTGTCCTGTAAATCGGCTCTTCAGCCGCAAAAACTGAATATTTGAAACTAGTCTAGAAATGGATCTTATCAATGGATTTGTTGCTTGTCTTTGTAGTTTCCACACGAACTTAGCCGGTCCAATTTTCTTAATTTTCAGCACCTCCCTCCTTAGCACTCCCCGTATAATAGAGCACTTTAAAATATTTGTGTGAATTTCAATTAACTTTGCCTATCTAAATGTGCAAGTTGGTAAATGTCTATAACTAATTACCCATATACATATATGTATATGTATAGTATGTACAATACTCAATACAATATTAGCTCTATGTAAATAAATTCAAGTTCTTCAAGTCTATGTATTTACTGTACAAAATAATAGATTAACAAAACTTAAAGTTTCCTCGGTTCAATATGATAACTACTCATACTCTACTTATGTATTTCTATTTCTATTTGACGGCAACCTCATCAGAGTCCATAATTAATAATACTTATAATCATAACTATGATATCGAATCTATAAAGAGATGAGACTAAGACCAACAATATTTTTTGTAAATATTTATTCATTTTGAATGGCAACAGATTTTGATAAAGTTTTTATTATGGGTTCACCAGTCCTACGGCCCGAAGATCAGCGGTTCAGGATCAGCAACGAAATTTTGCTAGGAATAAGCTTAAAACACAATTCCTTGAGCCCTTACAACTGTTTAGTTTAAATTGTCAGCAAAATAAAAAAAATAAACAACGAACAACAAAATTCGAATTAAATTGTTTAGCTTTAGTTATTTGTTATTGTCGTTTAGTAGGCAAAATTAAACAATCTAAATTGTCAAACAAGCCGCCGTCCATCCCCAAAGAGATCAATTGGTTTTTTAAATATTTAATAAAACCAAAATTATACAGAGTATTATTTTTTGTGAAATCGCGATATGGTGAGATTAGTTTATGACGCAATCTAATTGTAACAAATTAATTAAGGTGTTAAAGGTTCAAATACGAGTATGCATGCATATGTATGTATGAAATGTGTGTACAATCATACATACATACATATGTAGCCAGAATATTCTATG
>JBAMBJ010001497.1:0-24783 GCA_037043495.1 Drosophila recens | reverse complement strand
AAGTTGCACCGCATTATGGCGCTACAAGTCATTGAAATGGATCCAAATGGAAGTATACAAAATTGATTAGTTTTATTAAAATGTCTTTTATACCCATTTATCGGATGCATAATAATAAGTACACACTTTTTTTTTACTATAACAGCTATTGTAAGTCAAGTCTTCACATTTAAAAAATATATTTGAAAAAGTCATTTAAATATTGTTTGAATAATGCAAAACTTTCTTTAACCCATTAAGTGCCCATTGAAATATTAGAATATATGTAAATGTCTACTTTTCATTAAAAAATAAATGTTTTGATGCAGAAAAATTTTTTAAACAATTTCAAGAGTGACTGGAAAAATTTTTTTTCAAAAACCTTTTCGCTAGCATTTTTTATGATTTTTTTAAAATTGCTAAAAATGCACTTATTGTATGAAAATGACGAAAAACTGAGGAAAAAAGTTAAAAAAATAGACATTTAGGAAAAGGGTTAAGAAAAGTTTTGCATCATTTAAAAGGAATTTAAATGACCATTCCAAATATATTTTTTAAGTATGGAAACTTGACTTACAATAGCTGTTTTAGTAAAAAAAGAGTGTACTTATTATTTTGGCCAATTGTGTATGTATACTTGTAAAATTTAAAGCAAGTAAATTAAGGACCATTTAATATCTTAATAAAACCCAAAAGTAGTCTCGCTAAGAAAATTAACATTAAAGTGTTACAGTATAAAAAGAACTAAAAAATTCAACTGCAAATTTTAATATATAAAATCCTTGTATTGAGTTTTTGGCAGTAAAAAAATGTTAAGCCTCAGCTTCTATTTTTTTAGTTATGTAGGTGTTGTTTACACTTTCTGCAATTAAATAGCTGTTTATTATTTTTAACTTTTGTGAGACATTAATATTTTTTTTTGCAGCGCATTGATCAAATTGTTGTATTTAATATTTTATAATATTTTATCATTTAAAATTTTATTCAAAACTGAGTGAAACAAATGCTTTTCAACAGAAAATCTTATTTAGTTTTAGTTTAATTCAAAAATGGCGAATTTTATTTTAAAGGTAAAGTGAAAGTACATTTTTGGGTAAGTGATAAGTCTAATTATTGGCCAATTGACCTCGTTTTATTGGCCAGAAAATGTTCTTTCGTGGCCTGGCGATTCGTTTTGCCGTTGGGCAGACGCTTGATGTCGCTCACAATAATGGCGCCAGCATGGAGTTCCAGGTAGTTGGTATCCGTGTGATCTGCCACATATTTCAACAGCATCCTCCGCGGTGATATTCGAGCCGCGTTTGGGAACAATGGCGGCGGCATTCTCCATCCAGTTGGTTTCGTGGGGAATGCCGAAGACACAGACCTCGGCCACGCCCGGAATCTGGGTGATGATGTCCTCGATTTCACTGGGATAGTACATGATGCCCTGATGCTTCAGCATGTCCTTGATGCGACCGGAGATGTACAGGAAGCCATCCTCGTCGACGTAGCCAGTGTCTCCCGTGTACAGCCATCCTTGTTTATCCTGCACATCCCGCGACTCCTGAGAGTTCAGATAATAGCCATCCCAGTACTGACCCGGATGAATGCAGATCTCGCCAAGTTCATTCGGTTTAAGAGCTTCGTTCTCGGGGCTGACGATCTTCAGTTTAATGCCAGGCAAGACACGGCCCACGGCATTGGGCTTCTCGTCGTAGTGTTTGTTCAGAGTGCAGTTCGAGGATCCCAGCTCGGAGAAGCCAAAGCCGAACTGCAGAGCACCGCTATTGAGACGCTTGCGGAATCGATCCTGAACCTCAAGGGAAGCACACATGCCGCCGTACAACAGATGCTTGAGACTGTCGATCTTGGTGGTCTCAAAATTGGGAGCATTCGCCATCATGGCCATTTGGGGCGGTGAGCCCAGGAACCAGGTGATCTTGTGCTTCTCAATGAGGTTCAGGACGAGCACGGGATCAAAGACACCATCGCTAATGACCCGAGTTGTGCAGTGGATGCCACTGGAGATTGTGGCAGTCAGACCCGTGACCCAGTCGAGGGTGTTGTGACAATACTGAATGTCTGCGGTGGTTAGATATCTGTGAAATATATTGATAGTTAATTATAGGAGACCACTATATATTAAAATTATAATTCATTTACTTGGTGGTCATGAAGAACTTGTGGGTACTGGAGTTGGTCACTGCCTTGGGAACTCCTGTGGTGCCCGAGGAGCAGATGATGGCCAGAGTCTGATCGTTGCCCTTCTCCAATTTATACGGCTTGAAGTCATCCTTGATGGGCGTGGAAAGGACATCCTCAATTGGAATAGATCCTGGTTTATGATTGCGCAACGTTACAATCTTCACATTCAACTTGGCAGTTGCTGTGCTGATTTTCTCGAACTCATCTCCATCGCAGAAGATCACACGGGGCTTTGTTATATCGTAGAGTTTTTCTATAGTCGCTTGGGCATGATTCACATTGATGCAGTGGAAAGCTTGGCCATTGAAAAGGCAGCCATAGACTACAGAGGAAGTGTGTGTCGAATTCCTGGCAATGATTCCAATAACATCAATTTGTTGAAGCTTCAGGTTCCGCAAGTAACTCGCCACACTTTGGGAGTTGAGAAAGAGTTCCTCCCGGGTCAGCACGGTATTCTCCGTGGCCGAGATCTGAGAGAGAAATAAAATTAAATTTTCATTCCTTTCCAATATTCCTTTCTTTACTCACTTGAGCAATCAGCTGTGGATGACGACGCATCTCATTAAAGGTAATCTCCCCCAAGGAGAGATTGGGATTGAAGATCGGATCCTCATCGACTCCACTCCACACCTTCAAATCCGGATTGTAGTTAACCTCTGGTTGGAAACGCATTCTGATCGCTACGACTTGACTTCAGTGAATGATTAGGACTCAACACTTCGCGTTGGCTTTATATTCTAAAAACGGGAGTCGAACCTATCAGCTCATCCTGTCAGCGATGCATCTAATCAATATTTTTATTTTAATTAGTATCGTCTACTGTCTGCCGGATATAAAGTGGCGAATAAAGTCCAATTGCGATTAGAGGCCTGTTTTTGAATATTGTCTAGTCGTCGAGATAGAATCTAATGCACACACGATTATAACAAATAACAAGCATTGGAAGGTCGTCTAACTTTTGTACAATGGGATAAACAGCAAATCGAACTTTAAAAATTAATATCACCGAAAGAAAAAAACAATTCAAAAATATTGACGGGTTTTTGCTATGTATAAATCATGGAAATTTTGTAGTATGTAATTTTTAATTTTTTGTATTTTTATAAACATGTTTTTTTTAAATTAATACAAAATATGTAATGAAATTCGTTTGTCTTGTAGATCGGCTGCACTCTGTCCTTAAGATATACTTGAAAAAGAAAATGTGATAAAATATAATTTAATTAATACAGTTTGTTGTGTTAAAAAAAATCGATATTCAATATAATCAAATTCCATTTATGGGCTTTTTAAAATATTGATAGTCGATTAGGCTTGAATTCATATTCTAGTTCGAGATTTTAAATTTTTGGTAATTATGAGTATGTCTAAAAATGCTTAAGTTAACAAAAAATATTTTTAGGTGTAATTTATTATTTGAAGTATACTTTTTAGCTGTATTCAGAATGGTAACGAAAGCTTTGGTCAACTTAAGCATTCAGCTCGTGCCAATATCCAAACTTTTTCCTACGTTAACATAAGCATATTTGCAGATCATGCTATAACAGCAGACAGCCTAAAAGCACTAAGCTTTATATAGTAATGTTAAATGCAAGTATTAATGCTTTGCTTTAATAAATTTAATAAATTTTCATTTCATACGCAAATCGTTAATTATACATTTTAGTATTTCTCCTGTTTGTCGTTTTGTTTATTGCCTATAAATATTGATAAGTTTTGTATTATAAAAACAATTAATTTTAACACTAAGAACATCTTGTCAATTTGACAAGCACATAAAATAAAAATGACATTAATTTTCAATGAATATATTAATAAATAAATAAAAAAAAAATAAATAAATAAATAAGAAAATAAATAAATAAATAAATAAATAAATAAATAAATAAAGAAATAAATAAATAAATAAATAAATAAATAAATAAATAAATAATAAATAAATAAATAAATAAATAAATAAATAAATAAATAAATAAATAAGTAAATAAATTAATAAATTAATAAATAAATAAAAAAATAAATAAATAAATAAATAAATAAATAAATAAATAATTAAATAAATAAATAAATAAATAAATAAATAAATAAATAAATAAATAAATAAATAAATAAATAAATAAATAAATACAAATAAATAAATAAATAAATATCATAAATTATGCAAGTCGTTTGACACGAGCTCAAATCCAGAAGTATTATTTTTTTTTTTTTGATTTAATAAAATTTATGATATTTTTTATTTACTGAGCTTCTAGCAGTCGAGCACACTTGTAAAATGTAGAAATCTTGAGTGCTTCATATTTATTTTAGTACACTCAAAAAAAGAATTTTACTTTATTTTGTTGCCTATGAATGTAAACAAACTAAATCTTTAAAATTTATTAAATGGTTTAATGTTTAATTTGAGTAAATTACAAGATTGAAAGATAATAATGTGATAAGTCTAATTTTTCTTATTTGCCAAGAAGAATTCCTTTGCTGCCTGGCGATTTGTCTTGCCATTGGGAAGTCGCTTAATGTCGCTCACAATCAGGACTCCAGCATTGAGTTGTAGATAGTTGGCGTCTGTACTATTTTTCACGAATTTGACAACGTCCTCGGCGGTGATGTTAGAACCACGCTTGATCACAACAGTTGCTGCATTCTCATACCAGTTGGTCTCGTGGGGAATGCCGAAGACACAGACCTCGGCCACGCCTGGCATCTGGGCAATGATGTCCTCGACCTCGCTGGGATAATACATGAGACCCTGGTACTTCAGCATGTCCTTGATGCGACCGGAGATGTACAGGAAGCCGTCGTTGTCGACGTAGCCAGTGTCTCCCGTGAACAGCCATCCTTCCCTGTCTTGCGCTTCCTGCGACTCCTCGGGATTGAGATAGTATCCATCCCAATAGTGACCCGGATGAATGCAGATCTCGCCAAGTTCATTCGGCGGCAGAGTCTCGTTCTCCGGATTGATAATCTTCAGTTTGGTGCCCGCACAGACACGGCCCACAGCATTGGGTTTCTCTTCGTAGTGTACGTTAATGGTGCAGGTCGAGGAACTCAGCTCGGAGAAGCCATAGCCGAACTGCAAGATACCGCTACCCAGACGTTTACGGAAACGATCTTGGATCTCCAGAGAAGCACAGGCGCCGCCATAAATGAAGTACTTGATGCTGTCGAGATTGGCACTCTCGAAATTCGAAGCACTCGCCATCATGTTCATCATGGGCGGTGAGCCCAGGAACCAGGTGATCTTGTGCTTCTCAATGAGACTCAAGATCAGAACCGGATCGAAGCCACCGTCGACAATGACACGAGTTGTGCTGTGAACGGCTGTGGTGATTGTGGATGTCAGACCCGAAACCCAGTCGAGAGTGCTGTGACAATACGCCACATCAGCAGTGGTCAGATATCTATCAGAGAGAAGGAGGAAAATGAGTTACGATTATGAAAGATCACTTTAATCTCTTTCACTCACTTGGTGGTCATGAAGAACTTGTGGGTACTTGAATTGGTCACTGCCTTGGGCACTCCTGTGGTGCCTGAAGAGCTGATGATGGCCATGGTTTGATCGTTGCCCTTCTCCAATTTATAAGGCTTGAAGTCATCCTTAATGGGCGTTGAAAGGACATCCTCAATCGGAATAGATCCTGGTTTATGGTTGCGTAGAGTGACGATCTTCACATTCAACTTTTCAGTTGCTGTGCTGATTTTCTCGTACTCATCTCCATCGCAGAAAATCACACGGGGCTTTGTTATACCGTAAAGCCTTTCAATGGTCGCCTGGGCGTGATTCACATTGAGGCTGTGGAAAGCTTGGCCATTGAAGAGGCAGCCATAGGCGACTGCGGAAGAGTGAGTCGTATTCCTGGCCACGATTCCAATTATGTCACTTTGTGTAAGGCTCAAGTTGCGTAAATAACTTGCCACACTTTTGGAATTGAGAAAGAGTTCCTCCCGGGTCAACACGGTATTCTCCGTAGCCGAGATCTGAGAGAGAAATTAAATTCAATTTGTATCCTTTTCGTTATTCCATTTCTTTACTCACTTGAGCAATCAGTTGTGGATGACGACGCATTTCAGTGAAGATGATCTCGCCCAACGAGAGATTGGGATTAAAGACCGCATCCTCATCGACGCCACTCCACACCTTCAAATCCGGATTGTAGGTTACCTCTGGCTGGAAACGCATTCTGATCGCTGCCTCTTGACTCTAGCAAATGCTCTGGATTAGGAACTTCGCGGTGTCTTTATATTTGAAATGCTCGAATCCATTGGCTGCTTATCAGTTTTTCTTATTCAGCGGTGTATTTAATCAATATTTTTAATTAGTATCTTCTATTGTTCCGCATTGAAAGTAGTGTCTAAAGTTCAGTTGCGATTTTAATTCTATATTTGAATATCGCGTGATATTCACTCTATGCAAAAATAATAAATGATATCGTCAATACGGAATGTTTGGCGTGGAATTTTTTTCAGATTGAAGAAACTTGGTTAAGTACAGTCGAACTTTCTCACTTTACTACTATTTCGAAAATTTTAAAGCGAAAATTTTGTACAATTTCCATTAAATTACCCAATTGACTCCCTGTTTAAGTTATTGTGCTCAAAACTTTTCAGCAAAACTGTATAATACTTTATTTTTTCAGTTTAATTGATGGAGTTTTCTGTTTTTTGTTTTTTCTGATTATTTAATGAACTTTTAGCTTTCTCATCATCTTTCATTTCAAATATTGAACAATTAAATTAAAAAAAATATCATAAGGCATATGAGGTTTTTTAAAAAGGGACATGACGAAGTTAACAATTTGAACATTCTTCGAAAATAAATGAAATATTAAATATGAAAATATGCAAAAAAGACTTTTGTGAAAGATAACAAAGATAACAATATTACTATAAGTTCTACTTGATTTGTGCAGACAGAATTCATGTTACGGAAGCTTAACTGTGTACCTATTTTTATTAAAATCGAACCATGAACCATGACGTATTTTAGACACCCTAGGGGCAAACTACGCACGTGTATTATCAATAGAAACTTTATCTATATTAACTGAACTATAGACTATCTTTGTGAATGGCAAATATATACGATTAGTTTCTTTTCCAAACCGAAAGCAAGAAATCAATTCATAAATTTGTAAATAGTTTATCTACTTGATTACTTTAATTAGTTAATTTGACCAACAGATACTATAATATTATTATTATATCATATCATACCAAACATTTTGTAAAACGATAAGCCCAATTATTTTCATTCATTCCCAATTTCAATAACAAAGATAAATTTATATTTTAATTAATGTAGTTTTATAAGATAAGAAATTGTTACTAAGCTTATGTTGCTAACACTTATAGCGTGTGTTAACTTACACGCAAGATAACATTTTAATTTATTGATTAAGTTGCTAAATAAAATAAAAGATATTAAGTTTAATTAAAATATAAAAAAATTGATATGTTTGTTTTAAGCCAGATAAAAATGCAATTTTTAAATGAAATTAATTTTGAAGATGTAGGAGAAAACAAAGATACCGATATTTATTTTTGTTTGTTAGATATTTTCTTCCATTTGATTGATTGACTTGATTCAAAAAAACTGTGCTGTTGTATTTTCTGGTCAATTCTCATATAAGTTTGAAGTTTTGGTACATGTATAAATATTATGCATTAGTCTTTAGAGAGAGAGAGAGAGAGTCATTTATCTGCGTAGATTATAAATCTGAGGGCCAATGCAATTTGTAGAGGTGTCCATTGTGCAGACAACAAAAACTCCATTAGATTGCATATTAAAAGAGTCATGCAACCATTTGAAGCAAGTGACAGGCACATACCACATGGAGTACAGTTAGTCGACAGACAGACAGACGGACAGACGGACACACTTGAAACACCTTTTGGCCATTAGAAAGCAAAAATTTAACAATGTCGCAAGTCAAGTTGCTCCCTCCCTCTCTCCTCTCTCTCTCTGTGTGTCAGAGCAACGCCACAGGTCATAAATTCAATTTGGCTAACAAACACGTTGCGCACACACACACACACACACACACATGGAAAACATACAAAAAGCAGCTGGAGATGTTGTCGACTATGTAATGCAACAAAAACCAATTGCAGCCATGTGCACAATTGTTTGGCAGGGCAATTTTTCATGCTAGTTTTGAATGTATTTCAAATGTTGCTGTCTGTATGTTTTTGTTTTGGCTTTTGATTTGAGTTGTAAACAGAACCGTAAACTAATTAAGATGATTAAAATCTTTTGTTTTATTTTCATTTTTTTGTATTGTGGCTCATTCTGTGGGAAATTGGCAATACACAATTTTTGGGATTTGGGGCGTGGCCAGAGCAGAAAATTTCATTGTAAATTGAATTTATTTATTTAAGTTGTTGTCGGTTCGTTTTCGGTTCGGTTGTGTCTGGCCAAATGGCCAAATGGCATCTGTGAGAATCTATAGCAAACAACTTGATAAAATAAACTTAAATAATATAAAATGGGAGCAGTAGCAACGGCAAATATCCGATTAAATTATGCTCAAAGTCAAAAGCGCAGACAAAATGGCCAGCAAAAATGTAGGAAGCACTTTTTGGTGTACTGCAGCAAATAAGAAAACTTTTTGCAGAGAGACACACACACACACACATGTACACACACATATATATAGTACTTATGTGTGTGCGTTCCTCTTGCCAGCAAAATAAATCAAATAATTCAATTTTAAGCTAAACTTATTTTCGTATTAAAAATGAAAATCAAATAGAAGATAAAAAAGGATCAAGCTGTGCTTGCACGCTAACGGTAGTTGTCCCTTACTCTCTCTCTCTCTCTCTTTTTATCAGAGACTACACTGTGACAGTGGGCGTTGTGGGGTCAACTCGCTTTGCGGGGGCGTGGCAGCAGCAACAGCAATGCCAACGCATAAAACTGCAACCGCATCGCATGTGTGGGTGTCTCTCTCTATCTCTTTCGCCCCCTCTCTCTATCTCTATGGAAAAGTCATATCCTTTTGCAATTTTCGTTGTAGCTGGCCACTAACCTCACTCATATCGCATTGTCCATGCATGTGTGTGTGCGTGTGTGTGTGTGTGTGTGTGTGTGTCTCCCAGCACAATAAAATTGTTTGTCGTTCGTTCGTTGAGCAAAATGTTCGCTGGTTGCCTTAGATTTATGCCGGCGGTGGCAAGGGGCAATCGGAGACAGTTGAAAGTAGTTTACTTTAGCTGTAAATTGCATGAAAGTTAAGCAGTTTCAATGTCCAGCTTAGCTAATACCGCGCTCTGTTGCACAAAAACCGCAAAATTCGAGAGCAGAAGAAGAAGAAGATGCAGTTCAAAGACAAAATCAATTAACAGTTTAAACAAACTAAGCCGCAGGCCTCACTAATTCTCAGCAGCTTTCTCTCCCTCATTTATTCTCTCTCTCTCTCTCTCTCTCTTTTCCTCGCTCTCGCTCTCTCTCCCTCTCTCTGCTTCTCCATCTCTTCTCTCGCCATACATATTTTGCCTGCTTATATTACGCATACGCCGCGTGTTGCCATTCAAAGTGCAACGCTGCAAAGTATGCTACCGTTTTTTTCTTCTTCGTTTGCCTGCACAACTGTTGTAAATGTTTGTTTTTATACGCTGTCTGCGGGCTATAAATAACAAATAATAAATAATAATATATGCATAATCAACAGCCAGAACAATGTAGCTGCAACAAAGAACGGAAATAAAATATTTCATAATCGAAAACGTGACTGTAATTTTGAGCCAGAAATTGGGCCACAAAGCGGGTTTCAATTCTCTCCTCTGTTCGTTTTCGACAACATTTCACCTTGTGAAATATGCTTAAAATATTTATAAAAAAATGTACAATGATAACAATTTATTTTAAATATTTATAAAAACTCATTTTATCATATTTACTTATTTTTTTATTATTATAAAAAATGTGATGCTAACGCTTTTGGGAACATGACATTGTTTTGCGTCTTTTGTTTGAATGAAATTGCGATTTCTCGTTTTTTATGATTGGCATGTGTTAATAAATTTTCAAGGCTCACGGCGCGTCACGTTGTCCGTTTTCCGTTTTCCTATTTCCACCATTTTCATCTTCTATGCGTGAAAGCTGACACGTGTTTTGGAGTGTTTTGTGTGTGGTTGTATGTGTGTTTAGGCTGTGTGTGTGTGTGTTTGTGTGCTTTGTTGATGATGGCTGCAAATTAACCCACACTAATTTTGTGGTTCAATGAGCACACTACCAAATTGCAGCCTTTCCCCGCCCAGAAGCTGAGCAAAAGCGTGAGGATTTACTTGAGCCGAGGTGTGAACAGTCGTCCAGTCTTGGTATTGACTGTCAGTCGGTTGTCAATTAAATAACAGGCATGGGAAATGCCACAGAGAAGTTAGGCATTAAGTAAAGTTATTCCAAGAGTTAATGCTAGGGATTGATTAAAGAGAAACTAAGGAACTGAAATAAAGCGAATGCTGATCGAAACCGAATCAATTCATTATGTGATTAATTTCAAAATATTTCTACCCATTGAAAGAGCATTAAAGTTAGCTCACAAAAAAGCGCCCAATATTTTTAAGGATATCATTGCAAATTAACTTAAAACGTTTTGCGCATTCGCAAATAAACAGCGTCAAATGCATTTAAATATATTTATGAAATTGGGAATGTTTTTCCCGTATTAGGCAATAAGAAAAACAAACGCCAAAAATGGTCAGAAAATATATATTTTCATTTATGCGTTTTGTATTTATATTTTCGATACGCATTCATCAAATATTTGACAATTTTATCTGTGCGATTGCGAATGCGAGTGGAAATGCTGGACCCTCTGGTGTCCAGCTCTGTTCACGACTGACCCTCCCCTCCCCTTACCACTTCCCTCCCCTCGCTTATCCCTTGGAGGCGACCATTGGGCAACCCGAAAAGTAAATTTATGCCATTGCCATGCAGGAAATGCGTGTTTAGCAAATGTTTTAAATTGTATAACGAGAATTTATGACAGACAGCGGGTTGGGTTGAAGGTAAAAATTGCATGTTAAAATTCGTTTAATATTTTTATATTCATTTTCTTCGTTATTCTATTTTTTTTTCCTTTTTTTTGGTTGTAGTATTTTGTTGGGTGCCGAAAATATCGCATATAAAAATGACAGGCGTGCGGTGAGCAAGCACATAAATTGTCATTTATTTGGGTCTTGTGGCATTTGAAGTGGGCGTCCTAAATGTGGGCGTGTGTATTTGTGCAGCATTTCAATGAGCAAATGCAAATAAATTAAAAATACACGCAAATAGAAGAAGGTAAACGACAAAATATTGATGCTCTTTGCGCTCACACTTAAAATTATTTCATTTCATTCTGTTTATTTTTTATGTCTACATTTTTGGGAACGTGACGAAATGTGTTTTTATTTTTTGGCTGTTCCGCTTGAGAGAAATATGCGACATGTTCTATAAATTAGATGGCTTTGCATTTGGATTGAAACGGCGGCTAATGCGTCGTATACGCAATGGCACACAAGACACACGTGAAGCAGTGAAAAATTAATATAAAAGCCCAGTCAGTCAGGCAGGCAGTCAGTCAGTCTGACAGCCAACGACTTGGAGCTCAAATTAAAGACGCTGTGGTTTTTCTGGTGGCAAGAGGATGAAAGTGGTACGAGCTGCGGTTTGATGTGCTCTGTGTGGCAGTCTGATGAATGCGTGCAAACCGCTTAATTATTCATTGAGGGCAATGCATTGGAATGCCGGAGTGAGTGCTTTGCCCGCCCACAAGGCTTACAAATAGCGGGGCACAATTGTGGTGCTCGGCGGCTCCGAGTGAGCCACATTAATCAGTGGGACACATTGATTAGAGCGCTCGAGTGTAATAAATGCCAGACAAAAGGGACAATGAGACAATGAGCTGCGAATGCAAACAAAACGCCAACCAAAATCAAACAAACAAACAAGCAAACAATCATAACACATGAAGATGATGCAAACAATGAATGGATTGAAAAGATGGCAGTAGAAATGGGAGTATAAAAGTGGTAAAAGGAATAGGGGAAAAGGGTGTTAAGTACAAACTTCTTTCGGTCGACGGATGTGTGTCGACTCGACTCAACTCAACTCGACTCAGCTTGCGACTTTGCCGCATTGTTTTGTCTGATGAGCGAATCCCGCGGGGCATCTAATGTTATTTTTATGGCAATTTTATGTTCGCTCCACTCGCACTACAAGTACAAGCGACTGAAGTAATAAGTCCTGCTCCAGGATGTAGGAGCGCCTACACATCATGCATTTACACACATCATAAAGCCAACGATAATTGCAGTGCAAAATGGGAAAAATAGAAAATTCTTGCATTGTTGCCAACACTTCTCTTCCTGCGCTGGAGTCCTGTGTGTCAAGTAAAACGAGTAATATGCCTGTAATCATTATACGCCAGCGTGCAATGACTTCAACACACACAATGGGCATATAGTTACTTGCAACAGCCGACAAAACTTTCAAAATCACTTTGCAAAATGTAAATTTCAATTTAATTTCACTCAATTTCAAGTTTTCTTTTCTCTTCTGTCTTTCAAATATTTTTTCTCTTTTTACTCTATTAAAATCGAATTTGTTACAAGTTTTTTTGTCGCCTGCACCACGCTTGCTTTAGTGTGTAAGTGTGTTCCTGTGCGTGTTATTCTCTTTTTTTATTTTTTTTTTTTAAATTTAACAGCAGCAGACGCAAATGTGGGCGTGTTCTGGCTGCATTTTGCGAACCCAATGACCGACTTCTTTGTTTTGTGGGTGTATGTGTGTGTGTGTGGGTGTGCATGTGTGTGTGTGTGTGGCTGACTGTGACTACAATTTAAGGCAGACGCATCTTTTGGCTGATGTTAACTGCTGCCAACACTTTCAATTGCTTGGCAAGAAAGAAAAACGAGCGAAAACTCTAGAATTTTGATGGCAATAAAAAATGTAGCACAGCTCTGTGTCTTTAATTAGAAACTTATCTGTTAGATACACGTTTAAAAATTTCAAATAAAAATCTAAATAAATATAATAAGCCGGGACCGAAACTGTTATGAGGAATATGAAAAAAAACAACTTTTAATAATTACTTAAAAACTTTTACTTTCTAAACCATTCTTCATAATTATTTTTGATTAAGAAAATAAAAATTATAAGTAATTTTTAATATTAATTTTTATTATATAAATTAAAAATAATGATTAAATTTGATTTGTTTTTCTTTTGATTTTTTTTATGTTGTCATCTTCCTAAAAACCAAATTTACATTTGTTGAAAATTTAAAAGGTTTATCTTGAGTATTAACAAAGATATTTTAAAAAGACTTATAAACAATTTCAAAGTATAAAAGTTTTTAAAGACGCATGTTTTCAATTCAAAAATAATAGTTATTTGAGACTTTTATTTTTTTCTCAGAAATAAAAGTCTTTCGAGACATATATTTTAATTTAATCTCAAATATAAGTTTATTGGCTGTTTGCAAAGATACTGTTTTTACAAACAATTTGATGTATTTAAACTTAAATCGAATTAGTCCTTATATGTGATTTATTGAGTTGAAATTTAGATAAATATGAGTTATTTGCAGTTCCTGAAAATAAGCTTTAAAGTTGATTAGAATCTTTTCTTTTAGATATAGTAATAAATATTTAAAATAAATCTCTCCAAAATATAAAACAGAAACTATAAAGTTATGTAGTTAGTTTTTAAGTTGTGCTCACAATCTCTTCGATCTAAAAGAATGGCATATTTGGTCCTTTTGGGAGACACAATTAAACAAGGACTCACTTTACATAAAGCACATTTTGTAATCAAATGAAACATTTAAATTATTTTGTAGGCTGCCTCTGTGCACAACGAAAACATAAAGAAAAGTAATTTGTATGCAAAATAGATGGTTGGCAGCTGAGTGACTGTCAGAGAAAGAGAAAGAGAGAAAGAGGGAGAGGGAGTGAGAGAGGGAGAGAGGGAGACACACTATTTGGCACTGTCTCACATTTACATGCTAAATAGCTGCAACTGACTAAATCCGTTGATGACTACGCACTCAGAGAGTCAGAGTCAGAGTCCAAAATGGAAGACAAGGACTCATAGACATGGACTCCTGCCATTGTCTGTCTGATCTGCCCCAAAATAAGCCGAGAGTACAAATTTGATTTTGAACTGTCAGTTCTTGGTCGTTTTGTCTGAGTTCTTGGTCTCAGTCTCAGTTTCAGTCTCCGTCTCAGTTACTGTCTCAGTCTCAGTTTCAGTTTCAGTTAAAGTCTCAGCCTCTGGCTGGCTTGTAATTGAAACGTTAAATAATACAGCCTGTGGAGTGTAAGAGATTCAATCAGTTCATGAATACGGCATACAGATGCCAATTAGGCAGAATTGCGTAGATTTAAACGAATTTTAGCTGCCTCAGCGACTGGCAAAAGGCAAAAGGACTCCACAGTACAGCTGTACAGGACACGTTCTTGTTCTGTGCCATCAGATAAAGGATATGGGTACGCAATTCGATAATCAAATTTATGCAATTTGCAAAACGAGAATGAGACAAACTTGAAACAAAACAGGGACACAGTCGGTGTGCGTATCGAAAAAGTTGACGCAATCAATTTCAGTTCATTTGCCTGTCCTTTTCTTTCATTTCTCATACGGGCTATCTCTTTCTCACTCTATCTAGATACTGCTGTCTCACTTCAGCTGAAAGTGACTAAATTAGCTTGCATTGCAACCTGCAAATGTAAAGTTTTTGCGCTTAAGCAAAAGTGCAAATTCTTCACTCTCTGTCTACACTTCTCAGTCTCTTTTTCTTCTCTCTCTTTTTCTATTTCTGTGTCTCTCTCTCCACTCACAAATTGCGCTCAAATTAGCTCAAGTTGAGACGCGTTTCAGCGTTATGACTGTCAATGAGCCAAAGCCGAGCCTCAACTTCCACATTCCGCATGGCATTGGTAATAACAACTTTTGCTTTGGGGCCGCAGCTTGTGGGCCAGTTTGGGCCAAGTTTCAATTCAGTCTGCCAATATGCGTCAGTCAGCAGTTTTTTGTTTTTAGACTAATGATGCGCAGCCTGTAGCTGATGCGGGTGTGTGAGTGTGTGATGGTGTGATGGTGTGTGTTTACTTGAGCTTGTTGTTGTTTTGGCAAATATCGATAAACTGATGCCATTGATGCAACTAACATAACCTTAACTAACAATCCAAAGCAAAAAAAAATTGTGAATTAATTTTAATTAATAATAATAAATAATTTACAAAAAAAAACACATTTTTACTATAACCTTTGTTATTATATTATTCATTAAGCATATTTTATTTAGTCATTTGTAATTTATTGAAAAATCTGATTTAACTAACTATTTTAATAAATTATACAAATTCAATAAAAATGAAAAGAAAATAATATCTTGAGATGATGATATAGGTTTTAGACCTAAGTTGATTTATTTAAAATAAATATTGCATAATTAATATAAGAAAATATTGTTTGCCCTAGAATAAAACTTGCATTCTCTGAAAAGCAGTTTTTTGTAGGTGTTGCTCAACTTTGAAATCAGTTGCTATTTGAAATTAAGACCATTAGAAGCACATCAAACTTTAGCACCAGGCTAAAATTACACCTGCAACAACACATGTTGTAATGATAATGATAATAATAATAATAAAGGTAATAATGGTAGTGCTGATAGTAACAATAATGATTATAGTACAAGTGAAACAGATTGTAAAAATAGTAATAATAATATTTATATTAGTAATAGTAGTAGTAATGATAAGAATTGTGATTGTAATTATATTTAGATTCATTTTTGTTTTCCAACTGGATGTTGAGGCAATATAATAGATGCTCCTACTTGTAGTACTAGGAAATAGTCTATAAATATATAAATAAGTATAATTTAATTTTATTATTAAGTTATACCCCAAAATAAATTATGATATTGACAGACAACATATTATACAAGCACTTTTATAAGTTACAGTGTCTACCCTAAAATTTTAAATATTTTAAAAGATCATTTGCAGCTGTTAAAATATTATATATAAACTAGTTTATTTTTGACTTTTAACTATTTATACTTTGTTTAATCATTTACTTACTTTACGTTACAATTTCTTTATCAAAATAAAATTTCCCATAATATTTAAAAAGTAACAGTCAAATGTCAGTTAAAAGCTGCGAAACAAAGTGGAATTGAAACAGGCAAAAGTAGAGAGGAAAATCTCCATCCACACACACGCATTGAACGGCCTTCACTTCGTGCACGAGTGCTCTCCAATCAAACGCTCTCTCTCTCTCTCTTCCTCGCCCTCTCTGTTCCTTGCTCTCTCTGTTGAGCTTAGACTCTCGCCTGCGATTTCGCAACCTCAGACAACGTGAAATGGGTTTGTGCGAGCGTATTCCTTTTTGGCCAAGTTGGCTCGGCTTTTCTTATCCTGATATCCGGTCGTTGGCAGCCAGATGCGTCATTCGGCAATTCGTAGCTCGTTGTATTTTTGGGGCCCAAGTGAAAAGCAGGTAATGAGGAGAGCAAAGCTTTTAGTCTTGGTCGGTTATTGGTGCTGTGTGGTTGAGACGACGACAACGGCTCCGAGTCCGAGACAACGACAACGACAACAAAGACGACAACGACAACGACGACAACGATTCGTGAGTGTTTGTGAGTGTGTCAGTGAATCAGCAGTGAAAAGGCTAAATTATGAATATCTGAGTGTGTGCGAGACAAATACAAAATAGCAACAACAACAATTGCTCAATAAGTGAATTGCAGCTAAAACTTTAACCAGCAAAGACTAAGCGAGTACAATTCATATTCATATGAGCACTCATATTCATATTCATACTCATAAGTAGCTGCCATCTACAGTGTTTTACCCTCGTTTGTTGTGAGTGCTAATGTGTGTGTGTGTGTGTTTGGCACATTTCGCTTGACAAATTAAAATGCATAAATTATGAACGCAAGTACCGTTACGTGCGTGACAACTAATAATTTGTTATTATAATTATTATAATAATGCACATGGCCAACGCCAGCTCGAAATACTTCGCACCCCGTGTAACTTTAACTTCAACTTCTACTTCAACTTCAACTATAACGACAACATCAATTTCAACATCAGCTTAAACCTGCCCAGACAAGGCCAAAAGTCCTCCACTTCCATTTTGGCTAAACAAAAAAATATGCCAATTGCCGGCAACAACAACAGCAACAACAACAATAGCAACAGCAACAACAGCAGCAAGTCTTAGCCAAAGCTGCCTTTTCATTGCCAACAACATCGTCAACTTCCTGGCCACAAAGCATATTAAGACCCAGAGAGCGGAAGAAGAGAGAACGTCGAGAAGTGAGTATTACAATGAGTCGCACAATTTAAGCCATATTTCCCCTGGGCATGTTTTCGTACCCAGAATGTCCTGCACATTTTTTTTGTAATGGCATTGCACACAAAATTTCAGCTGAACTTTTAGTCGTCGTGGGCCACAATTTGCACACGCGCCTCAGGTGTCAACATAATTTATAATAATTATGAAATTCTACCTATAAAATGGCTAAAATAATGCCTATTAATTTACTTTGTTTTTTCGTTTTGTTTTGTAGAACGATAGAGCGATATTTCATGAGGCCAATTTGGTAATTGGCAGCAGAATCAAATTATGTTCAGCATAATTGCAGCTGTTTTTTTTTTTTTTGGGAAATTACTTGTTATCCGGTCACCCAAATTATTTATTAAAATACCTGTGCACATGTCCTTAATTAGGTTAGCCAAAACATTTAATTACAAAGCAAATGAGTGGACAGTGCATGCATATTTATTTAGGTTTATGTTAGAGAGTTGCAAGGAGTAAAAGATAGATTTAAATTACAATTAAAATTAGCTATTTACTGCTACTTTTAATAAAAAGAAGAAGTACACAACTTTGAGGAAATTAAACATTTCTGTATTTCTTCCTAAATTTTAAATATTATTTGTACAGTTTCAACTGATCACTCCACTTAGTGATACACTTTTATGTTTAACTAATTCAATTCAAATATATTTTGAATTTATTTATTTATTTTTATTTATATATATTTATAAATATAAAAGTAAAGTACCTCCAAGAATAATATTTTTGCATGTATGCATATTAAATTTAATGTCTTTGATTATATTTTGAGCCAACAAAAAATAATACAAAGTAATAGCAATCTTTTACTTGTCTTATGTTTATTTAGCAAGAAAAGAAAATTTAAATTACTTTAAGACCTATTTTGTTGTCTTTTCTAGCTGTGCAGCACTTGAAATCTTTTGAAATTCTTTTGTCTTGCTGTAATAGCTTAAATTTAAGGGAATCACTTGCCCGAAATCCAACCAAGGGGACAACATCGTTGGCCATGGCCCTAACAGACGGCCGACATGGCGCTAGGGCTAAAACAAATGGCCGGGTACCGAGCCACGGTTGTCAGTCAGTCTGTCAGTCTTTCAGTCAGTCGGTCTGTCTTTCAGTCAGTCTGTTAGATAGTCAGTCTGTGCTGGCATTCACTCAGTTTTTCATTCAGCATTCAGCTGAATTTGGCCTACATAGCAGCATGCGCTTAGGCGCAGCCAACGTATGCGGGTGTGTGTGAACTGAGTGTGTGTGTGAGTGCGTGTGAGAGTGTGTGTTTGTACTGCGGCATTTTTTGTATTGCAAGCCATTGAACAGAGCAATTGAAATACCTTTTCTTTGCGGCAGCAATGTCAGAGGTTTGAAGGTAAACTTTAAACTGAGACCAAGGCAAACACACGGCGTATGCGCAATTTAATATCCTTAAGCCAAGCTGTCAACGTCGTAGCCACAAAATCTATGAGAGACTGACAACTGACTTGTAAACTGGTAGTCAAGGCAGCAGTGGCATTAACAGTAGCATCATCGTCATCATCATCATCAGCTTCAGCTCTAACATGTGAGTGACCTTTAAGAGGCGTCCTTCGGGGCCGTTGGAGTCCTGCGTTTGGGATATTTGCATATTTAACAAGGCGACGCGATTCTAGTCACATAATTAATTATGCAAAAGGCTGTGAGAAACTGAGAGAGAGATATCTTGCCTATGTAAATCTGTCTGCTGTCTGAGCTGCTGTGTTTTTACTTACTTAGCATACACATGCAATATACATACATCAAGTATACGCACTGTGGTCCAACTATTTTGCATAAGCCACTCAATGGGCTGGGTTTGTGCGTCAGTCAGTCAGTCAGTTTCGTTTTAAATAACTGACAACAAGGTGCTAAAATTATTCATGGCTTCTAATTACGCAACATGATTTTCATTTGAAAACTTTCTTCGCTCACAGTTACTGTAAATATATCTCTGTCTGTGTGTGGGATTTAGGCCTATGATTTTCTTATGCCTGCACAGATACAGACACAGATGTAGACTCTGGCTGAGTGTGTATTTAATTGATTTTATGTAAATTTAATTTATCCCCCATTGACACACACAAAATAACAGTCGAGTTATCGTCATATTTCGCCTTTGAATTTGCCAAAGCATTATTAATTTATGGACTTACTTATGTTTGTCATTCGGGTTTTGAGCTGCCAAATCGAGTTTATTTCGAGAGGCCAACTAACAACCACTTTATTTGACTCCAAGCATCTTTCGATTGAGGCATTCAGTGAGAATTAAGGGCTATTGGCCAACATGTGTGATTAATTAATTAAACTCTGCCATCGTATATGGTAGTTATTACTGTGATATCCAGTTACATTAAATGTAAGACTTCATTGCCAGTGCTATTAGATGCATTGACTTTGATGCAATTATAAGGCTTTAAGCTTAGGTTTCAATATTGCATTGTTTAAGCTCTCTATAGGCAAGATATTGGCATTTTCATTTGTTCACAATAACACTACATTTTGGAATTGCATTTGTTGTCTGGATTCCTGTATTATTATTAAACCTTTGTCAGAGAATTACTCGCAGTATGTATTTTTCTAATTTCAATAAAGTTTGATAATGTTTAACTTTTATTAGTAATAAATTATTACTAGTAAAATTTCCTATATAAATAAAAATCCGTTTTTAAATAGTCTGAAAATATTTTATTCAATTTAATAATCGTTAACTTTTTTTCAATAACATTTGAGCTTTAGAAATTGAAATTATTTTACTGTCCATTAATTTTAATTATATATATTAATTGTTTCTCCGAGAGTCGTTAGTATTAAATTTCCAATTAGGCTGATTACAATAAAATCTGGTAGCTTAATGTTTTTCTATTTTTATTATTATTTGCTATAAAACAAAAATTAAAATTGGAATGATTTAACATAAGATTATTAATGAGATTAAAAGTTTCATAAGACTTTTAATTATATTCAAAGCTACAGAGAATTATAAAAATTTGAAATTATAAAAATATTAAAGTTCACTTTATCTAAAAAGAACCTTATTATAAAAAAATTGCTAATAAAAACACAGAACAATATTTAACTTTGTTCTCCTTTTTTGCAGTTGAATCTTTCTGACTTCGATCGATGCTGTTCTGATGTTGGATATGTGTGATTGCAAGCTGACATTTTGCTGATGTTTCAATTAATTTGCGTACACGCTAAGCGAAGAAGAATAGAAATAACAATAACAACTAGCAGAAGAATAACAGCAAGCAGAACTAAAGGAGACAAACTGAAATGGAAATGAAAATGAAAATAAAAAGGAAGCAAAGACAAACGCGGGCAAATAGACAACACACAAATTGCTGAACAAACACGGGCAGGACGCATGTAAATGTAACTGTGAATACACTTCCCCTTACAACTACACATACACCTAAATGCAGCTGTATTGGTAGGTGTGTGTGTGTGTGTAGAGCTCATAATAAGAAGAGCAAATAGCAAAGAGCGCATGGAAAATAGAAATAAATAGCAAACGACAAAACGCAGGCCACAACTAAAAGCAACAGAAGAGACAAAGAATAAGGGAGTGAAGTGGAAAAGAAAGACGAAGGAGGAGCAGGACATCAGTTTACTGGTGGGTGACGAGCTCTCTCGTTGGCGGTCAAGTGAAATTTATTGCATTGCACAAATGAGACAACAACAAAACAAGGCAAACTAAAACGCAAAGCAAACAACTAAAAAAAACGGAAGAAAACATAAAAGAGAAAAGAGGAAAGAGAAAAAACGCTGCGTGTCCCAAATTGTAGCAAAAGAAATATAACCGAAAATTCCGCAACAAATTGAAAAATTAAAGTTTTACCAACACCAACAGCAATAGCAACAAGCGACGAAAAGAAGAAAAGTTGGCCAAGAAAAAGCAGCAAAAGTGTTACAAACAGCCACCAAAGAGAAAACACAGCAAAGCAGAAGAAGAAAGGAGGAAGAAGCAAAGAGAGAGGGAGCGAAAACGGAACACATTAATGCAACAAAATGGGTGCAACTTTGAATAGACGACGCCGTGGCCGTTGCCCCTTCTGTCCCAGTCCCCCAGCCTGCTCGACGTCCTGGAACCTGCTGCTCGTCCTGGCGCTGGCAACACTGCTCTGCAGCGGTGAGTAGTTCACGGAGGGAGTGGGAATTGGAGAGGGGCTTGAATGTTTATTTAATTTATTAGCAACTTTGGCGAACGGCGAACGCCAAACGAGTCCCGGCCAAAATTGGCCAAAAAAGTTTGCTTTTTTCGTCGGTCCGCGTGCAAATATTTTAGCCAACAATATTTGTTGCCCAGAAATGTGTGCGAGTGCCGTAACAAAGTTTCAGCCACATTTTGTCGCCCTTTAAGACCATGTGGCACATTCTGATACTTCGATTACGAGTACTTAATCGATTTAAGGCCGTGCAGAGCTTTTACGAGATGCCAAACAACTTTGACAGTTGCCAAAGACAGACAGACAGACAGACAGTCAAAACCTTTGAATCCATTACCAAAAATGGCTCAAATCTCAGCTGACTCGACAAACTTTGGTGGCACGACCTTCAGTTTGCCCCAGCCCAAGCTTGCGGCATTAATAATAAGTTTGCCTTATTTTTTTTAATTAAGTTCATCAAACTACTTGACAATATAAACAAAATTAACTGTCGTCTTGTCGCTGTGGTAAACTCATTTCGGCACAGATACGACTAATAGGCTGGTAGCTAAAGGACAATATCTTGGAATAAAGCAAACCCAACTCAAAAACTTTCCGTGGTTAAATTGAGATTATTATTTTATAGCGCTATTGAAAATATTTAAATTATGTACAAAACAATTCGATGAGTTTTTGGATGGAATTCGGAACAAATCAACAGATAATATCGTAGCTGTATTAAATTGATTAATATTCGTGCTTGGCACAAACATTTCTATTCATTAGCCTTGGATGACAAATTAAGTGACTGACTAGCATTATTTTTCCTTGGTCGTCATTTAATTAACTTGATTGCTTAGCCCCGTAATGGATGCGCTAGTTTTCGAGTGCTCATAGAAAACTTTCACGGCGTCGCATTTAATTAAATAAATAAACATGGACAAGTTTTTGTTTCAATGTATATGATTTTTTCTATGCTTCAAATTGATGCTCAAGTTGTCAAAGCAAAAGTTTCTGTGGTTTAAGCAGGCAATATAGAGAAGTAAAGTTCCAGTGCTTTGTGCGGATAATTTGCTCAATTGGGGGCAAATAATTACTGACAAATACAATTTCGTCTAGACAGGCTGAAAGAAAGAAAGAAAGCAAGAAATGATTGTTATAGCTGCGCCGGCGACTTCAGTCCGGCACTTAATTCTCTCGGAAAGCGCGTCACTGAATTATAGATAAAAATCTTACTTTGTTATTATGAGGTCACGTACGCATGTCACAGCAATGACTGAGAGGGGAAAAAATAGAAGAAAAACAGAAAATTCCAGCGCGTACGAAAGTGAGCAACAATAATGAAATTAAGCAAACGTGGCGCACACTTGGCCAAATGTAACCAAGTGAAAGGAAAGCGGTCAGAAGGAAGTACATATTTATTGGCAGTACATGAAACTAATGTTAGCCGACACGCATACAAGCTGCCAGTTAATGAAAAGTAGTCAGACATTCATTGTGCGGTTTATTAAAGCAAACTGAAATTGAAATATATACATATGTACTTAAATTCCCAGCAAATACTGTGATAAATCTCTTGAATCAATTATTTATAATGCTACTTAATTTACAACCAAATTGCACTTATCAATTGTGTGGCAAACACTTTTTAAATAATTTGCAGACTAACAAATTAAATGCGCCTAGAAACATGCAACGATAATTTACATATTGCCAATGAAATGGCGTCTATCAAATTTGTATTCTATATCTGTGTGTGTGTGTGTGTGTGTGTGTGTCTGTTGGCTGGGAATGTAATTAATCATAAAACGCAAAATTGATGTTTTCCATTTAATTGAATTAATCGATTTCATACACATATTGGCATTGTTATGAATCTGCTTTGGGTTGATGCAAGCAAGCACTTTTTGCCGTCAGCCAATTTACAAGTCGAAATGAATTTTAATTATACTATTACACGTACTTAACCACACAAACACATGGAAATGCTCGTGTGTGTGTGTGTGTATACTAATTGATATCTAATTAAAGAAAATAGGCGCTGTTGTATTTGGCCTCAGACAATTTGACAATCACAATTTGTACATTGTCACAGCTGCTTTGATTTATTGTCGATATCATTTCGTTATGATTAGCAAATTTGTAGAGCATTTGACCTAGGCGTTGACATCTGTTTTAATCATTTACTATTAATTATGAGGAATAATATTGTTTTGGGAATTAGCACTGCAATTTCAACAGAAAGAGATTCATTTCTCTCTTACAATTGGGCAAACAATAAAGTTTCTTTAAGCCAAATTCTTGTGCAATTCTTTAAGGAAATAAACAAATTTGAAACATAAATACGCGACACAGTTTTGACTTTGTCGCCATCGTTAGCATATCTATGTGCAGGCTTTCCAATCGATGAGAAAGTTTTCGAGTTGTCGAGTTTTTTCAGCCCCCTTCCACTGCGGGAATATGCAAATGCAAGTGCGCCTGCAATGCAGCAAAGGAGCAAGGAGTGAGGAGTGAGGAACGTGCTCCATTTACACTTTGTAGCAACAACAGCAGCAATCCAGACAAAAAGAACGCACTCATCGTCAAAGAAGAAAACGAGCCTGACACAGACACAGACAGGGATACGAGACAGGGACATAGACAATAGACAACTGCCTGCCTGCCTCTTGTTGTTGCTGTTGTTGTCACTGTAGACTGAGACAAACTTCCGCTTCTGATTGCAGATTAAGCACGTTCCATTCTCGTCTGTCTCCGCCTCCGTCTATCCGTTCGTCTGTCCGTTAGCAGAGCCCAAAAAGGGGGCGGAATTGATGCGTATTGATGCTGCCGGCGTTTGCGAAACATGCTAAAACATCTTTACTTGCTCAAGGCTTGGCATCCGGTCTAAACTGATCCTTAGTCTCGGCATAAATCATCATTTCGACTGCATCCGAATTTTCTAGCCTACGAGAATAAGAAAAATCTCTCTCCAGACTTGGCTCACTCTTTTATTAATAACTGTAATCAAATTTGTTAGATTTATGAGTTTATTTACTGCATTTGACACTTGCAATCGTAAATTAGAGTTAAGATATCAAACCTGAACAAAATGAACTGGACTTAGGGGAAAACTTTAGA
>JBAMBJ010001495.1:0-15534 GCA_037043495.1 Drosophila recens | reverse complement strand
AAGCTCTCGTTGTCTACACGGCCAAGTCGTATCGCATCTTTGTGCAACCTAGTGCTGAGGAGGCAGCGATGAAGCAATTACTGGACCACATGTATGAGTTTTACAACAAGAAGAGTAAGAAATATTGGTTTACTTATCAAAGTTGACTGGAGATTGAATCTTTGCTGCTTTTGCAGGAAAGCAATTGCGTAAGTTTGACAAGCATCAAGTCTGTGCAGCTCTGAGTACCGATGGCAATTGGTATCGGGCCCGCATTCTGGCCAAGGATGCCAGGGGCGCGCGACTCGATGTCTTCTACTTGGACTATGGCAACACGGAGCAACTGCCTCGAGATCAGCTGAAGCAGTTGAAGGAAAAGTTCTATGTGAATCGCGGTTGAAATCAATTTGCCCTTAGGTCGCATTCACAACGATGAGAAGTTAAAGGCGCGACTGGCGAGACTTCTGGATGAGCAGCTGGTTACTGTGAAGCCCATTGAGACGCGACGCAGTCACCTCATTGGGATGTGATGCTGGCCAATGACAAGGAGAGCATTGTGAACACTTTGAAGGCGGAGAAGCTCGTTGCCGGCCGGGATATTGATTACAAGCGCAAGCAGCTGGACAAGTAGAAGCCGCATATGGATGGATTTATAGTTTTTAGTTTATATTTACAACTGAAACAATAAAGAAAAAACAATTAAATTACCTCTGGTTTCTTTTCTTTTTGGCTGGCGGCGGCTTGTGCGCAAGCAGCTGGACAAGTAGAAGCCGCATATGGATGGATTTATAGTTTTTAGTTTATATTTACAACTAAAACAATAAAGAAAAAACAATTAAATTAGCTCTGGTTTCTTTGGTATTTGGATTCTTCGTGTTCCTCGAGGTTTTTCGCTTCTGTAATGTCCGTAATGTTATCCTCTTCGGGATCGGCGCTAATGAACTCGATGTGGGTGTGGCTGATGTGTATACAACGTTTCTTTGATGCCGATGGTGCTGTTGTGGCGTTAAGCAACGGTTTTCGATCCTGCTGCTGCTCCTGTTCATCTTCATTCTGCTCATCTTGCTCCTCATGTTCCTCCTTGTGCTCTTCGTGATCCTGCTGCTCTTCCAGATCCTCCCCCTGATCGTCCTCCTATGGGAGGACAATGCTGCTATCATGTACTTTACGCACGTGCCTCTCCAAATAGAATTGATTGTGAAAGTTAAAGCTGCAATAGAATAAGCAATTCAGATTAACAACAGGGACCGTAATTTTTATAAGTTTTAAAAGTTAGACTGTATATTTATTTAAATCCTTTTCCGCACAACCTTTGAGGTAGAGTTAACAGCGCGTTTTTTTTATACCCTGAGGGGTATATTAAGTTTGTTCAAAAGTATGTAACAGGCAGAAGGAAGCATCTCCGACCCCATAAAGCATATATATTCTTTATCAGCATCAACAGCCGAGTCGATATAGCCATGTCCGTCTGTCCGTCCGAGTAAACGAAAGGATCTCAGAGATGGTAAGAGCTAGGACCACCAAATTTGGAATGAAGACTCCCTATTATGTCAGGCAGGACATTAATTAATTAATTAATGGGGGGAGCCTGCACCGCGACCCTTTTGGATCTATTGTGCCCCCTTCTGAGCTTATAGCTCATCCATCAACCCGATCTCTCGCACGAAGTCGAGGATTTTGGTCGGATTGAGGTATACAATGTCCCCAATAGGTATGACATATTTCCCTAGAAGACTACATCTGCGTCTAGATAGAGCAGTGCATTCTGCTAGTATATGCGATGAGGATTCCTCCTCACAGTTGCAGAAACGGCAGGTTCTACTCCTTACAATGCCCAATTTGGATAGGTGACTTCTCAGTCTACAGTGCCCTGTCAGCAGACCGGTTAGTATTCTGAGTCTGTTCTTTCCTAGTGAAATTGCCTGCTTGAACCGCTTAGGGTTGTAGCTGCCTAGGAGGTGTTTAGCTTGTCTGAGACCTGTGGTCTCAGACCAGTGCGACTGCTGAAGTCGTCTCTCTTCATTACGTAAGTACTCTCGAATTGTGTGACTTCCAATTCCACAAAACGGTTCAGGACCTATTAGGGGTCTGCTAGCCCCCATTCTGGCTAGTTTGTCAGCCATTTCATTCCCTGCTATATCCATGTGACCTGGGATCCATCTTAGGGTTAGCCTATTATGCAATCCCAGTTGGTTCAGCTTGATTCGTACCTCGTACACTACTTTAGACGTTACTTTCGCCTTATCGAGTGCATGAAGGGCTGCTTGGCTATCGGATAGAATGGCTATATCCCTATTCCGATAGTTCCTATTGAGATTAAAATCAGCACACCTCCCTATTGCACATACTTCAGCTTGGAAGATACTGGTATATGTTCCTAGGGATTCATGGTATGATATCCGAGGGCCCACAACTCCAAGTCCTGTGCCTTGGTCTGTGAGAGATCCATCGGTGTACCATTTTATGGTGTGCTGTCTCATAGGATGGACCTCATCAAGTGTTGTCCATTCTCTCTTGCTACTCAGGTTCACTTCGAAATTCTGCTCGAACGTATGTACGGCTGTCATCTCGTCCCTTGGTTGCATAAGCAAGGGGAGATCACCTGATAGCAGTTCTGCGTCTCTTAGACTAAGGATGTGACTACTTCCAACTCCATCCCGTGCCATCCTTAGAAGAGTCGCTCTTTGGTGTAGTCTGATGACCACATGGAGTGGCGTGAGCTCCATTAGAACTTCAATGGCTGCTGTCGGACAGGTGCTCATAGCCCCTGTCATACATACGCAGGCCATTCGTTGCAGTCTTTGCAACTGTTTCTTGACGGTGATGAGTTGTGCTCTATCACCCCAGGCTATTGCTCCATATGTGAGCATTGGCCTGACTACCATTAAGTATAGCCATCTGATTATCTTCGGTGATGTGCCCCATGATTTCCCGGCTATACTGCGACATGTGTAAAGTGCTCTAGAGCACTTTGATATCGCGTTCTTTACATGGGAGCCGAAGTTTAATTTGCTGTCAAAAGTGACTCCTAGGTACTTAACCTCCTTACTTGTTTCTATTATGCTGTTTGACAGCCTTATTTGCCTCATTCTCTGCAGCTTGTACCTTTTGGTGAAGGGAACGATGACCGTCTTGGCTGGGTTGAGGTTGAGGCCTACCTCTCCACACCAGTCACTCGTTATCCGCAAACCTGATTGTACAATGTCACAGAGTGTTTCTTCGAATTTGCCTCGTGCTATGATGACAATGTCATCAGCGTAGCCCTGACATTGAATTCCATAGCCGGCAAGTTTCTGGAGTAGTTCATCTACTAGCAGACTCCAAAGTAAAGGAGACAAAACACCCCCTTGAGGACAACCTTTTGTGGTTGTGACAGTAACAGTGTTATCTTGAACTGTTGCCGTGGCTTGTCTAGACGCCAGCAGTGAGGAAATCCATCTGCTAGTGGTTGTGTCTAGGCCCCTCCTGGTCAGGGCAGCCTGGACAGCACCGTGAGATGTGTTGTCGAAGGCACCCTCTATGTCCAGAAAGGCGCAAATGGCCACCTCCTTATTATCAACCACTGTGCTTAAGGTGCGGTGTAGCTGATATAGTGCCGTATCCGTGGATCGGCCTGCTCTGTATGCATGCTGCATTGGTTGCAGCGGAGTTTGCATCAGAAGAGTACTTCTTATCTTGTAGTCCACCAGCTTCTCCATCGTTTTCAGCAAAAACGATGTTAAACTGATGGGTCTGAAGGACTTGGGGCTGGTGATATCTTTCTTCCCTGCCTTGGGGATGAAGACCACCCTAGCTCTACGCCATGCTCTTGGTATATATCCGAGTGCAAGGCTACTAATCATAATCCTTCTAAGAATGGGGAGGAGTATGCCCTGCCCTTGCTGTAGAAAGGATGGTGATATCATGTCAAGGCCTGGCGATTTATAGGGCTGGAATGTACCAATTGCCCATTGTAACCGTTCTGTTGTGACTGTCGACTTGGCGATTTTCCAGTCGGCAGACACTGGCCTAGACATGTTTCTTGCATCGACTGTATCTTCTTGTACCGGGGTACTTCCCGGGAAGTGTGTCTCAAACAAGAGCTCTAGTCTCGCTACACTACTGTTAGTGAAGGTGCCATCCCTTCGTTTCAGAGCTAAATTTGCCTCAGGCGTACGTTTTGAAAGTGCCCTGTGGAAACGGGCACCTTCGGTTGTACTCTCTATACTTTCTCAGAACTCGCGATAGTTCTTCCGTTTGGCCTTTCTTATCTCCTTATTGTAGGAGGTCAGGCTTTCACGGTAAGAGTCCCAAGTCCCGTCTCTTTTCGCCCCATTGAAGAGGCGACGGGTGATGATTCGTAGCCTCTCAAGGCTATCGTTCCACCAAGGTGCGTCCGTTTCTATGCGCTTCCTTCCAAAAGGACAGCTTTCTTCAAATGCATTTGTTATGCTGCTGTTTATATTGCCTACAACTCTTTCTAATACCAATTGTGTACGGGGTATACCCGTCTCTTCATTGGAGAGATTGAGTTGTAGGGTCGTTTTAAACTTGTCCCAGTTTGTTTTCCTGGGGTTACGGGCTGGTGCGCTACTGTCTGTGTTGACCTGCAGCTCAAAGAGGATGATTCTATGGTCAGACATAGATTCCTCCATGGAGACATGCCAGTTGCTTAGGTGTGGCTTAAGGCACCTACTTATCAGGGTGATGTCTAATACTTCTTCCCTGATTCTAGTTACGAATGTCGGTGTGGCACCGACATTTCCAATTTCTAAATTATATCTAAATATAAAGTCAAGAAGGTACTCACCTCTTGTGTTTGTGTCTGTGCTTCCCCAGACCACATGATGAGCGTTGGCATCACACCCGATGATCAGGGGGAGCTTCTCCCTGGCGCAATGTTCTGCCAGTCCAATGATCTCCTGTGGCGGACAGGCTTCATCGCCGGCGAAATACGCCGAGGCCACCACGGTGGTACGGGTGCTTCCAGCCGTCTGCACTGCTATTGGCACGCAGTCCCTGCTTAGGAATTCTGAAAGGATGGTATAATTAATACAATTCCTCACCATTATACATGTTCTAGGTACCGGGTCTCTTTGGTCCCAGATTACCTTTGCGTCCGCTGTGTACAGGCCTTTGATGCCATTGTTAACCCATGGCTCCTGTACTAGAGCTAGCCCGAGGTGTTGGGTGGTGAACATCCTGGCTAGGACGGCAGAGGCCGCCTTCGCACGGTGGATGTTCACCTGGGCTAGCTTAGTGCTGATGACTTGCGTCATCGCACTACAACAGCGGCTCCATATCACATGACGAGGGGGGTCGGGAGTTCCCCTCGTCATCGCGTGACGTCAGAGTGACGTCCGCTTCTTCCAGTTCGTCATTCAACTCCTGGGACGACATGGCCGGCTGCTGGTCCATCTCCTCAACTGCGGCGGGATCCAGTGTAAGATCCGCCAGATCTTCGTCCTCGGCAAGATCCTCCACCAATTTGGATGGACCTGCCGAACAGACGCTGGATCCGCTCGCAGCCGGGGACGGCTCCGAATTCAGTCCCGCTGGAGGGAGATCCTCGCTCGCGGGTGCGGTCTTTTCCGCCGTCTTTTTCAATCCGCTAACGGGGATTTTCCCGAAGCGGAAGAAAAGCTGGTGACCTCTGGTCACTATGTCTTCCCTGGCCAACTCGTCGATGCCAAGTACCAGCAGGGCTCCTCCTCCTTCCTCCTTTCTTGAGATGACCCTCCATGCGTCAGTCTCGATCTTGTTCTGGTTACTCAGCATAACCAGCAAGTCGTCGGTTTCCCTGTCCGCACTTCTCGGCAGGTAGAGCGTGATGGTATGGGGTGACGGGATGTCATCCCCCATCCTGCAGTCAAGGGGTACGCCCTTCCACGTGTGTAGCTTTGTTGCTACCGTCGACAGCCAGTCTGCGGAATCCTGGTCTGTGCACTCAATGACCAGGTGGCCTACCCGGAAATGAATTCCAAGGAAGGAAACGGCAGTGTCCCACCCTGTCAGTATGACCTGATCCAGGATGGTCTCCTCAAGCGCGGAAAGATCCCCGCGACTGAGAATTACCTGGGGATATTCCGCAGGCAACACGGCCGCTTTCACCTTACTCGCGACAGCCGCGTAGGATGCGCGAGGCTCAGTGGGCGCCGAGGAGGTGGACTTCCTGGCTGTTGGTCCAGCTGCTGCTGCTGCTGCTGCTGACGTGCTGGGGCGCTCATCCAGAGCTTCCTGCCGTCCTGATTGTGGAGCTTTGTGCTCTGCTCTAACAGGTGTCCCTGCTTTGTGCTCTGCTCTAACAGGTGTCCCTGCTTTGGGTCTTTGAGCAGTTGGCTCCGCCGCGCACACCCTTTTAGGGGTGTCGGTTGGCGGTGTAAGCGCACTACTCGACCTTTTGGCAGGTGTCCTGTCTTCGGGTGTCGGCGGTCTTCGCTCTTTGGCCTTGGCCAACGCATCCTCCTGCGACATCCCCTGCTGGAGATACCGGATGTACCATTTGATCCGGGATCCACAGGGGAGTTCACGCCTGTGGGGATCATCTAGTCCACCCGGCTCTCCCAAACCTGGCAGAAGGTCCTTCTTCTTTGACAGCAGGGGTCGCTTTCCCTGCCGTCCGTCAGCGGTTCGCGCTGGTCGCAGCGGTCGGGAATTTCCTACCGTGCTCCTTTCAGCGGCTAGCGCAGGACGCATCGGTCGGGCTGGTCCTACCGTGGTCCTATGCGCGTGTTGCCGCGATTGCTGTAGACTTGGTCGTCTATGCTGTGCCGGCGGCACTCTCCTGTTTGAGCCCGGAGCTTGGCTACGTGGAGGATGGTCTACCACGTTGGAGGGCCGCTCCCTATCAAGGTTGCGGTCCTCAAAGTGTCTGGCAACACTTTCCGCAGGGAGATCCTGCGGGAGTTTCAATTTTTTATTATTTTTATCCATAAAAAGTTCCGTTTGGCGCGACAAGGGTGAGGTCCATCCGAGCAGAGGTCCGCATGCCCGGATAAGGCTGGTTAGAACAGGCGGTCGCCACTTGCCTGAGCCCACCGTTAGCGACTGAGCTAGTTTTTGACCCGGGCCCCCAGCCAGGCTGACTCTCAGCACGGTACGAGTAACACTCTTAGTCCGGCCCGGAGTGAGATAAGGGGAGAGGATGAGGTAGGTACTTGTGAGGGAGTTTGGGGGTGTGTGAGGCTATGCTTTAAAGGCGGCAACACAAACGCCTTGTCGGTACGATGATCGGTGTGCGAATGTGACGCCTTGGCTAAAATAGCGCAGGTGTCATAGTAGTAGAGGTTCTTGAAAAATAAGGCAGTTCACGTAACTTAATTACATTTAATATATTTCCAATAGTTTTCAGTTTAAGTTTAACAATAATATTCAATTCATTTACGCGATCGAAAAAGTTGAGTTGTTGCTGCTCGTGAGTACAAAGAATTACTGCTCGTCAACTGAGATTGCACTCTTTGAAGAGTGCAGAATGTTAGCAATTAACATTCCAATGTTAATTAACAGGACGAATGTTTGTGACAGTGGAACTGAACATGTGGAACTGAACATGCCGCCCGCCAATGCTGGACCAGCATGATGATTCTGCTGCCGTGTTGATCCTGTGTTCGTCTGATGTCCTCCTCTTCAAGCTAGGGGCTGAAAGAGCAAAGTCAAAGTTACATATATGTGTAATTGGTTAACGAGTGAGTGAGAGTGAATGCGATCGTTGATGCCATTAGCCAGAAATCGGTAGGCGACAAAGCTTTGAGACTGATCGTTTCTGACTGCCTTGTTTTGTTTTGAGCGTCACTACTCTGACCAGCGAGTCCTGTCCAGGATGTAGGTGAGTGACTCGTCCGAGAGTCCACTGAGCTGGTGGCAGGTTGTCGTCCTTAATGATGGCTAAATCGTTGAGTTGAAAGTTTTCCTTTTCTTGACACCATTTTGGCCGTGTTTGTAAGTGTGACAGCCAATCACGACTCCATTGTGTCCAGAATTGGCGTGTCAAATTCTGCTGCGCAAGGAATTGCTCTCGAAGCGATGATTTTTGAGGCCAACTTTGCGGCGGTGCAAGTAGTGTATCTCCTATGAGAAAGTGAGCGGGAGTAAGTACGTCCAAGTCGTCGGAATCAGCAGTGAGCGGGCAGAGTGGTCGAGAGTTCAAACACGCCTCGATTCTGACCAGCACCGTTGACAGCTCCTCGTAGGTTTGCTTATGACTGCCTACAATCCGCTTTAGGTGATGCTTCACCGACTTGACGTTAGCTTCCCAAATGCCTCCGAAATTGGGCGAATACGGGGGCGTGAAATGCCATGTTATGCCTTGTATGGCGACCGACGCATCGGTAATAGCTTGATCTGCTTGAATATCGTCGACGTTGCTCAAGGCCTTGCGAGCTCCTACAAAGTTAGTGCCGTTGTCACTATACATATGTTGCACTGGTCCTCGACGTCCCGTAAAGCGCGCAAAGGCCTGTAGAAAATGCTCCGTCGAGAGCCCGGTGACAGCTTCCAAGTGTATGGCTTTCGTAGCTAAGCAAATAAAGATGGCAATATATCCCTTGTATGAGCTTGTGCCGCGAAAGCGTGCAGCCTTGATTTCTATGGCGCCCGTGTAGTCAACTCCTGTTGCAACGAATGGACG
The DNA here is from genome assembly GCA_037043495.1 of Drosophila recens. NCBI lineage: Eukaryota > Metazoa > Arthropoda > Insecta > Diptera > Drosophilidae > Drosophila > Drosophila recens. The sequence goes on along the minus strand of JBAMBJ010001495.1, from coordinate 6,950 downwards.
ATTTGGTGGGTTGACTCTATGTATTGGTAGGTCACCCATTAACTGATGTCCCACGGTGGGTGCTGCGCGAAAGCAGATGACGCATTTCCTGATTACACGTTGCACTGCTCGCCTGCCATTAGGGATCCAGAATTTGTATCGTATGTGAGCCAACGTCAATTGAGCTCCTCCATGTAGAGTCGTTTTATGTGAGTGCTGGATTACCAAGTCTGTAAAAGAAGTGACGATGTGGTAAGATAATTGGATGTCTACGGTCAAATGATAAATTAGAATGTTTCAAACGTCCACGAATCCTTAAGATCTCGTCTTCGATGAATGGTGTGAGGTTAGCTAACGCGCTCCGTGCGGGTAGGCGTTTGTGATTCCTGATCGCCTTCATGTCTGCGTCGAACGTTTCCGCCTGTACCATGCGCACAACACATCGCAAAGCGTTATCAAGTTCGGATGCAGACAGAGGTCCTGTGTTCCGCTGTTTCCGAGTTTGAGCATTGAAACCGAAACGGAGTACGTAAGCGGTTATTCGGACCACTTTATTGTACGTGGAGAATCGATCAATGAAGTTGACATCTGCTGAAGTCGCATGTATGTGAACCTTCAGTGATTTAGCTTCCAGTGCAGTTTCGCTAAATTCCATGTGAGGTAATCTGGAGTCTGGCCATGTATGATGAGGCTCGCGTAGCCAGCGAGGGCCGTTCCACCAGAGACTGAACTTAGATATTTCGGTTGGCGTTAATCCCCTGGTTGCACAATCGGCTGGATTTTCAGATGTGCTGATATGTTTCCATTGGGTTGCATCGCTGTGATCCAAAATGTAGGCTATTCGGTTTGCGACAAACGTTTTCCATCGGTTGACATCTCCCTTTATCCAGTACAGAACAATAGAGGCATCTGTCCAGTAATTGACGGGTATGCGCGCATCTGTCCAGCGATTGGCAGTGAGGACCCAATTCGTGAGCTTTGTTGCTAATACAGCGCCACATAGCTCGGTGCGTGGTATGGTCAAAGGTTTAGTCGGTGAAATTTTAGATTTTGCGACGACAAGTGATGTGAAGAAAGTCGAGTCTGACTGTTTTATCCGTAAGTAAACTGCGGCTGCGTAAGCGCTAGAGGAACCATCGCAAAAAGTGTGCAGCTCCATTCCGTTGCTAAGTGACGGCGAAAACTTTAAGCTGCGAGGAATCCTGATCTGATCAATGGTTTCCAGATTTGTTCGAAATTCCTGCCACCTTGCTGCAATCGAGCTGGGAACTGGGTCGTCCCAGTCCAGTGAGCCAGTGGATCCGTTCTCTAGGTTGAGCTTGGCCATGGTTACTTCCTTCATGATAATTTTCGCTGAAATGATAACGGGGGTTATGAGTCCCAAGGGATCAAATAGTCGAGCGATACCCGACAGAATTTCTCTCTTTGTTAAGCCGATTGGAATGTCAGCTTGCATCTTGTAAGTGAAGCAGTCCTGATTTGGTAGCCAATGCATGCCTAGGGTTTTGATTGTGTCCGTGTTGTCCAGTTTTAGGCAGGCATTTGAAGAACGATGCTCCAACGGTATTGCTGTCAAAAGGGTAGGTTCATTGCTGGACCATTTCCGCAACTCCATACCAGCGGATTTTAGAGCACTCAAGGTCTGTGAGCGTTTCTCCTCCGCTTCGGCGATCGTGTGATCCCCAGAAAGTATGTCGTCCACGTAGATCTCCTTCTTAAGCACGTCTTCTGCTTTGGGAAACCTATGGCGTTCATCTTCTGCAATTTGACGAACTACTCTGATTGCTGTATATGGAGCCGATGTGGTTCCAAACGTCACCGTAGTGAGACAATACTCCTTGATGTTGCCATCCGCCGCCCGCCATAAAATCCGCTGGTACTGCGCGTCATCGTGATGGACGTCAATACAACGGAACATTCGTTGAACATCAGCGGTAAATACATACCGATAATGTCGCCAGTTTAACAGAACCGCCGGTAGTTCGTTCTGCAGCGGGGGTCCTACACACAGAATATCGTTTAGAGATCTGCCGTTTGAGGTCTTTGCAGATGCGTCGAATACGATGCGTTGCTTTGTGGTAAGACTTTCCTCCTTGAATACAGCGTGGTGCGGTAGCACACATGAAGCGACGTGATAACAGCTGCCATGCGTTGATATAGTCGACTTCTCACTGGTGATTGCTGGTGTGATTTGATCCAGTTGAAAATATTCTTCAATTCCCTCACGATAACGATTCCACTTGTCTGGGTGCCGTTGGAAACGTCTTTCCAGCTGCAGAAACCTGTTAAGAGCCAGTTGATGAGATTTTCCAAGGGTCACATTTGGATTAAAGTGGAATTTAAAGGGTAGCCGAACTATATAACGGCCATTTGGTTGTCGTGTGTGGGTCTGCTTGAAGAATGACTCACACCACAGCTCTTCATCAGAGTAAGGTGAGCGCTCTGGAACAGCTTCTACCTCGCAGAAGCCCTTCAGCAGTGATTCGGTGTCTATCATTGCGTGATGGCATCGGATGTGAAGCGCGTTCAGGGGTGATTCGATTTTACCTATCAACATCCATCCGAAATGGGTGTTTTGAGCAATGGGTTCATCTGGTGTCCCGATTTTGGTGCCTGGTAGGAGAATTTGCGCCATCAGGTCAGCACCGAGGATGAGATCAATTCGCTTGGAGCGGTAATAGTGAGGATCAGCTAGCGTGAGTCCTTCGATGTGTTTCCACTTTTGCGGTGAAAATGATTGACTTGGCAATGTCGACGTCAATGAGTTTAAAACGTACGCTGCGTCGACCTTTAAGGTGAATTCTGGGTTAACTGCAGTTTGGATGTGACAGCTAACTGTAGATTTGCAACGTCGACCTGCATCTTGGCCGACGCCGGTGATTGAAGCGCGAGTCGTGCGCCGTGGGAGCCATAGAGATTGCACTGCCTGCTCTGAGATAAGTGTTGCCTCAGATCCTTGGTCGATGAGAGCATTTAGAGTTGCCTGGAGACCGTTGTTTGGATTGCTGACAATGATCCGTGCTGTGGCTAACAATATATTCCGCCGTGCTACTGGAGAGGCTGTTGAGGAATAACATTGAAGATTTGGATTAGTATTGCTATTGGATGAGGAAGCGGTATTGTCCATAACAGGCATAGATTGTGTTGCTGATTTGGTCGTTGCACTAGCTGCTTGACTTGCAGGTACTATCGCTGGATTGTGCAACAGCGTATGATGCCGTTGCCCACAAAGAAAACAATTTTTGTTACTGGTACAACGCGCAAGTTTGTGAGCGCTACTCAAGCAATTGAAACAGATTCTGGCTTTAGTTACGACCTCCTTACGTTGATTGCAGTCTAGGCTTAGGAACTGCTGACAGCGACGAAGAATATGATCGGCGTTGCAATGGGGACAGCGGAGTGATGGAGGACTCGACTGTGCTTGGGTGTTATGAACATTGATGCGCTTGCTAGAATCTGCCGGTAAAGAAGCAGCTTTAATGCCGCCGGAGACGTTTCGATTCTCGATGGTGTCCAAAGTGACCAGGCGGTCGTTGAGAAACTTCTCGAATTCCTGGTATGAAGGGATTCCAGATCCACTGCCTAGATGATGCTCCCAGGCAGTGTGTGTTTCCTTGGGCATCTTTGATGCTAGATAATGAGCAAGCCACTCATCGCCTCCTTTCAATGGTGCCTTGATGCTTTCGCAAGCGGCCACACACACGTTGACAGTGCTGATCAGAAAACGTATATCGTCTGGCTTTTCCTTCGTCAAACTTGGCAAGGCATACAATGTGTTCATGTGGTTTGAAAACACGAGGCGTGGATTGTTGTACCGCTTGACTAAAGTTGTCCAAGCCACCTGATAGTTGGCATCTGTTAACGGGATCTGGCGGATATCGTTGTCTTTTCCAGAGGGCAATGATTCCTTGAGAAAATGAAATTTTTGGATGTTATTCAAGCGCTCATTACTGTGAACTAAGCTTGAAAACGCATCATGATATCCTGGCCAGTCTACGCAGTTCCCAGAGAATTTGGGCACTGGCAATTTCGGCATCTGAACGTGAGCCTCGGCAGCAGTTGCAGTATTGCCACCTGTTGCAGCGGTGGAATTCATCATATGCGTGTCGGATGTAACGTCTGGAAACATTCTTTTCTGCTCTTCGGCGATTAGGCAATACACTTCCATAAATTTCTCCTCGAACGATGTGACAACATCTTTGGTGCAGTATTCACTTTCTGAGTATCCCTCTGTACAAACGAGAACGTGATGTGTTCCCTCAAAGGCAGCGTTAATACCGTCGATTTGTTGTAACCGCCTTTCAAAGTAGGGCTCCGATTTTCTTGAAACGGGATCTTTCTTGAAATTCTGTAAAACACGCTTTAATGAGTTGACACGTTCCACCTGAATCTTCACGAGATTGTCCAGGGACATACCATTCGGGTCATCTTTGGAGTTGGTCATAATTATGTAGGTGTATCACTCAGCTAAACTCGTATACCAACTACACATATACTCACTGTGAACTTTACCCCTTTACCTAAGCCTCTGTGTAACTGCTGCTGCGTGGCTGTACAGATCTTCGGCGTTTTCTCTTTGTGCTTCTTTCGTCAAATGTCGAGAAATAACGGCTGTTGTAGATATGTATGTACAATTCGGCGGTGCGCTATCGAGTTGAGTGCACCGTTGCTTGTATGTATGTACAAGTCCCAAATAGTAACGGGCTTGTATGTATGTGCAAATTTTGCTTTAGGCGCGCTATCGAGCTGAGTGCACCGTTTTTGTATGCACATACAGAGCCAGCAACAAATCAACTCAAATGGATCGTTTATGAAGATGAATAAATAGCACGAACGGAGGCACTCGCAATTCGCGTTAGATGAATTTGATTTTAATAAAAAGTTACGTTAAATTTGTTCTTATGCCTTTCTGCAAGTTCCCCTCATGGGCCACCATGTGCGAATGTGACGCCTTGGCTAAAATAGCGCAGGTGTCATAGTAGTAGAGGTTCTTGAAAAATAAGGCAGTTCACGTAACTTAATTACATTTAATATATTTCCAATAGTTTTCAGTTTAAGTTTAACAATAATATTCAATTCATTTACGCGATCGAAAAAGTTGAGTTGTTGCTGCTCGTGAGTACAAAGAATTACTGCTCGTCAACTGAGATTGCACTCTTTGAAGAGTGCAGAATGTTAGCAATTAACATTCCAATGTTAATTAACAGGACGAATGTTTGTGACAGTGAAACTGAACATGTGGAACTGAACAATCGGTATCGTACCCGCTGTTTGTCCGGGACTGCTTATTACGCTTATTATTAGTAGACCCGCTATTCGCAGCTAACCACCCCGAGGGGTGGCCATTCGCTATCCGCAACCCGCGACCCGCCTGGTGGCCTCAGCTGAGCCCCCTCCGAACCATCTCACAAGTTCTTCGGAACAGGTCAGGCAGGACAAGTTTATGTTAAAATTTTGCCACGCCCACTGCAGGGGGCGTAATTCATGAAAAACTGACATCGCCTTTAATTTCGGGATTTGAGTTAAATTTTGAAATTTTTTTTTATTTCAACGGGTGTAGGATCATGCCTAGAGACTAATCACCAAATTTCACGATTGGGCCATAAGTAGTGAAGGTATTAACGATTTTTCAAACCCCTTTTTAAATGCAATTCTATAAATAGAATTAATAATGATTTAATTCGTTTTGTATTTACTCTAACGGAATGTACATTGAGTATGTAAGTGCATATATTTTGAGTTTGCCAGCATCAGGAAATGTGTCGAAGTAGCCGAGGTGATAAGTGTTCGACTAGCAACCAGGAAGATCGCGGTTCGAATCTCGGTATGGGTGCGGTGCAGATGACTTTTAATTATTAAATGTTTTCATTTATTTAAATTTTCTTTCTAATGATAGAGATACGCACCCATGCGCAATGGGTCGTGGGTTCGAATCCTGGATTGGTCAACCAATTTTTTTTTGTTGTTTTTATCATTTTTACTTTTAATACATGTAACAAAGAGCAGTGTTGCATCTAGCTGGCAACGCCAAACAACGAGTAGCAGCAGAAGAACTAGGTGGCAAGCCGATCGAGAGGAGGTATCGATAATGAGGAATCGATACAAGAAGACAATCAGAAAAAAGTCGTCGTTGGAAATAGGTAAAGTTGAGAGGATATAAGTTCCAAGTGCAAGCTATAAGTTGTAAGCTGTACGTCGCGAAAGATATCGGTCAAGTTGCTGTTGTTCGTCGGTTGCTGTTCGTCGAGTTTTGGTGCTGCTGTCTCAAGTTGTCCTCTGCTAGCACGCCATTGGATTCACCTTAACCTACACATACTTTCTTATAATAATCATATTGGATACAATAAAACATCCTACATTTGGGGGCTCAACCGTCCGAATCGCATTTGGAGTCAGCTAAAAAGTCAATTCGCCGAATTGCGAAATTACGCAGAAAATTTCGTCATCTGAAAGCGAATACGAAAGCATGGGCGAAGAAGAGGAGAAAAAGAGACATGGCGCAGTGTTACGTTCACAAACACGAGGTGCCGAAAGGAACGAACAAGGAATAGACAGAATGCAGGTTGAAGCTGAAGGTGAAATTAACATGCAGGAAGAAAATAACAGAAGTTTACAACAAATAATTCAGTTGCTTACGCTGAAAATTCAAGCGGATGAAATTACGCAGAGAGAGCCAAGAATTGCCGCAGAAAAATTTCATAAGATCGTGCCGGACTATGATGGCGACAATATGCCAATAGAACAGTGGTTCACCAATTTCGAGCAGAATGCCGACGCATATGAACTCAACGAAAAGCAGAGATATGTGCAAGCACGTGGAAAGATGACGAAATTGGCAAAACTGTTCTTAGAATCGGTGGTTGTGAATAACTACAATGATCTGAAAAGCGTACTAATAGCCGAATTCAAGCGTACGCTAAGAAGCGCTGACATACACAAAAAACTAAGCGAGAGAAAGATGAAAAAAGAAG